>CM035426.1:58040572-58048072 GCA_020310875.1 Ceratopteris richardii
TCCACCAATTGGCATATCTCAAAAGTCCTTCCATGACCCTTTCATTATCCTTCACATACTCACTAGGTGGCAATAATTTTGGAACGCCTTCAGGAAGCTTCGATATGCCATCTTCATTTTTCTTCCATAGCTCTATACCATTTGCAGGTAACCAATCAATATTTTTTGGATGCAATTTATATTGCATCAAGGGCACCCCTTGACTCATGTAGAATCTGAACTGCAATGGTTTCGAATGCCCAATAAGAGTATCTGCTCCATCATTTAAGTACCCTTTGACAAAATTTTTGAAATCTGGTACTTTCTGTATAAGAAAAGGTGTCGGATGCATGCTGCAACATTCATTAAAAGTTCTCATAAGATGTGGAAAACTAAAAATAGATTGTTTTCTGAGCTTTTCTGAAAAGTAACTAAATAAAGCATCAATATCCTCATGTGTATGTCCAACCATAAGGAATCCAAGTTGCACCATATCAAATATCCCATTAGCAACTAACAAAGACAAATATGCAAAGACATAGCGATTCTTATTTTCTGAACCACAATTATCAAGTTGCAAAAATAATGTTCTAGGTAATTCCTTGAATGAATTACTTTGATTTTCGCATGTAATATTACATTGTGTTACATTGTCATATAAAATTTGCTCCTTTAATACATCCATATGATGATAAAGTGCATCAGGCCACAACAAAGAATCAAATAGACTCTTTGTGTAATTCACACCAGAACTCTTCAATCCCAAATCTCCATACAACTGACTATCTTTTTTTTCTAAGTTTCTTAAACACATTGAAATAGATGCAATTGTGAAATTTGGATCACCGGGCCATAATCCTAAAGCAAAATGACCATAAGCACATTGTCCATGTCCATGAGTAAGCATTCCTGTTAAAGATATTGGTAATCTCTCAATGCCATTAAGAGATTTTGGAACTGGTCTAATCTGTGGTATAGCTGTTTTACTTTGATCCATTTTATCATGAATAATGCATAAATATTTATCTGGAAATAATTCTGAGGAAACTCTCCAAGCATAATATAGATTTCTACAACTCATTTGACGTAGCATATGAGATCTTCTTTGTGCTAAATATCTTGCACGTTCTTCATGGTTTTTAGTAGATTGTAACTTTGCTTTTATTCCTGTACAAAAGTCACATTTGGAGAACGTACTTGACTTTGATAAAGAAACTGTTCTAAATTCTGTATTCCACATTCTTGAAAATGTTGGTTGAGATAATTTATTATATCCCAAACTCTCTAATGTCATATTCACCTCTCGAAGAATATCCACTTGTTTATAATGTGATGGAAGCACTCTTTGTGTTTCACGAGAACCATCAGTACATGTTCTCAACTTGTGTGGCATTTGATCTGCATTATTATCAATGAAATCATGTATCAAAGCTTTTGCCATTTCTACATGTTTGATACTTTTTCTAAGTATTCCATTATTCCCATGAATGGATACCTTTTGACCAAGTAGAAACTTTTCTCGTAGCCTATAAAATGAGCTCTTTCCAATACCATGAATTAAATACCATGCCTTGATACATACTTCTTTTGCATCAAACATGAAATTAAAACTCGAGCGCTGACTTGAGTTCACAAAGTTACCTTTGTACACCATACTCATGCAATCCAATACATATTTGTATCTATCTGAATAGCATTGTCCCCAAAAGTTTAATCTTGCTTCCAGTATTTTAGCCCTACTAGCTACTTGACAACATCTCTGTTCACAACAATCATGCATTGAAACCATCTGAATTCTCTCAAATGAGCATCTCTTATTAGGAGCCAATGTAGTACTTTTTCTAACCTTGTGGATGTAACTTCTTTTTTTTTGGTTCACTTCAAAATATCCACAGTTACTATTTTCCATATGAAAATCCTCTTGTTGATCTGATTCCATTCGAAGAGGAGAAACAACTTGTATATCATTAAAACAATGTTGAATATCAATTGCATGAGAATAATTCTTATCAACATCTACATCCTCAATACCATTGCAATTATCATCATCGATGTTGTATGATGACGTAAAGCAAAAATTTGGATTCTCTCCAGCTTCAAGATCCACATCCTCAATACCATTGCAATGATCATCTTCAATGTCATACAGTGAGTTAAAGCCTAATTTTTGTATCATAGGCTCACCGTCTTCTGTAATGATTTGGAGTATAGGCCAACTGACCAATTTCAAAGTTGAATCCAAAGTTGATGCATCCACAGTTTCATCCATAATAACACCTAGGCAACTTTCTCCCAACTCTTTGCAATTTATAGCATCCCATGGATTTACCAATAAAACAATAGCAGTTGCATATCTTTCATGCTTTTCATGATCCAACAAGATGACTCTCTTTCCTTTCCACTTGTCTCTTTCTTCAAGTTGACTAGATATAGTTTGCTTTGTTGCCATCTTGATTTTGCCTGTAAAGAATAAATGAGAAATTAACAATGCTATTCAATTGATCATTCTTTCAATAATTATTGTAAAAATAATCAATTGAATTAAAACTAGATACAACCATCATTTCTACAAAAAATAATCCATATTTGCATATACAGACATTCACTAATTGGACTTAACTTTGAGTCTAGTCAAAAATCAAGGAAACTTTGAGTCTGTACAAACTTAAGTTTGGGTTTCTCAAGTTTTCTGAAGTTCATATCATGTGATCCAACAATCCTGAACTTGATAAGGTTGGAAAAAGCTGAGAGGCTCAAACTCCTCTTTGTTCTTTTGCACATAACACACAACAATCCCAAACTTGATATGACTGGAAAAGCTCAGAGCCTCTTTGTTCTTTTCCTTATATCATGTGACCAAACAATAATAAACTTGATATGGTTGGAAAAGCTCAAAGGCTCGAACTTAATCTTTTGCACATAAGACACAACAATCCTAAACTTGATATGGCTGGAAAAGCTCAGAGACATGAACTTAAGTTCGAGCCTCTTTGCTCTTTTGCACATAAGACACAAGAAACATAAACTTGATATGACTGGAAAAGCTCAGAGGCTCGAACTTAAGTTCGAGCCTCTTTGTTCTTCTGTTCATATCATGTGATCCAACAATCCTGAACTTGATATGGTTGGAAAAGCTGAGAGGCTCGAACTTAAGTTCAAGCTTCTTTGTTCTTTCGCTTATATCACGTGACCCAACAATTCTAAACTTGATATGGTTGGAAAAGCTTAGAGGCTCGAACTCAGAACCTCTTTGTTCTTTTGCTCATATCATATAACCAAACAATCCTAAACTTGATATGGTTAGAAAAGCACAGAAACTCGAACTTAAGTTGGAAAAGCTCAGAGGCTCGAACTTAATTCTTTTGCACATCAGACACAACAATCCTAAACTTGATATGGCTGGAAAAGTTGAGGCTCATATCATGTGATCCAACAAATCCTGAACTTGATATGGTTGGAAAAGCTAAGAGGCCCGAACTTAAGTTCGAGTCTCTTTGTTCTTTTGCACATAAGACACAACAATCTTAAACTTGATATGGTTGGAAAAGCTGAGAGGCTCGAACTTAAGTTTAAGCCTCTTTGTTCTTTTGCTCATATCATGTGATCCAACAATTCTAAACTTGATATGGTTGGAAAAGCTCAGAGGCTCTAACTCCTCTTTGTTCTTTTGCTCATATCATGTGACCAAACAATCCTAAACTTGATATGGTTGGAAAAGCTCTTTGTTCTTTTGCTCATATCATGTGATCCAACAATCCTAAACTTGATATGGTTGGAAAAGCTCAGAGGCTCGAACTTAAGTTCGATCCTCTTTGTTCTTTTGCACATAAGACAACAACAATCCTAAACTTGATATGGTTGGAAAAGCTGAGGCTCATATCATGTGATCCAACAATCCTAAACTTGATATGGTTGGAAAATCTCAGAGGCTCGAACTTAAGTTCGAGCCTCTTTGTTCTTTTGCACATAAGACACAACAATGTTAAACTTGATATGGCTGGAAAAGCTGAAGCTCATATCATGGTGATCCAACAAATCCTGAACTTGATATGGTTGGAAAAGTTCAAATTATGGCTCGAACTTAAGTTCGAGCCTCTTTGTTCTTTTGCACATAAGACACAACAATCCTAAACTTGATATGGTTGGAAAAGCTGAGAGGCTCGAACTTAAGTTTGGGCCTCTTTGTTCTTTAACTCATATCATGTGATCCAACAATCCTGAACTTGATTTGGTTGGAAAAAGCTGAGAGGCTCGAACTCGTCTTTGTTGTTTTGCTTACAACAACTTTTGGAAAAGCTGAAAAAGTCTAAGCTTCATAACTCAGCTCATATGATTAAGAGGCTTAGCTTTTGTAGATGGAAGAAGATTTGAGTTAAAAATATTAATGTTTTTACTAGAAAACTTGAGAGGCTCGAACTTAAGTTGAAGCCTGTTTTTGCCGGAAAACTTGAGAGGCTCGAACTTAAGTTGGAGCCTCATATCATATGAGCCAACAATCCTAAACTTGATATAACTCACGGGCTCGAACTTGAGTTTGAATCTATAAGTCCTTTTGGATCCAAGAGAGTGTTGAACTTAACTCCAACAATCCCAAACACACAACAATCCCAAACTTGATATGACTGGAAAAGCTCAGAGGCTCGAACTTAAATTCGAGCCTCTTTGTTCTTTTCCTCATATCATGTGACCAAACAATACTAAACTTGATATGGTTGGAAAAGCTCAAAGGCTCAAACTTAATCTTTTGCACATAAGACACAACAATCCTAAACTTGATATGGCTGGAAAAGCTCAGAGACATGAACTTAAGTTCGAGCCTCTTTGTTCTTTTGCACCTAACACAACAATCCTAAACTTGACATGGCTGAAAAAGATGAGGCTTATATCATGTGATCCAACAATCCTAAACTTGATATGGTTGGAAAAGCTCAGAGGCTCTTTGTTCTTTTGCATATAAGACACAAGAAACCTAAACTTGATATGGCTGGAAAAGCTCAGAGGCTCGAACTTAAGTTCGAGCCTCTTTGTTCTTCTGTTCATATCATGTGATCCAACGATCCTGAACTTGATATGGTTGTAAAAGCTGAGAGGCTCGAACTTAAGTTCAAGCCTCTTTGTTCTTTTGCTCATATCACGTGACCCAAGAATTGTAAACTTGATATGTTTGGAAAAGCTCAGAGGCTCTAACTCAGAGCCTCTTTGTTCTTTTGCTCATATCATATAATCAAACAATCCTAAACTTGATATGGTTAGAAAAGCACAGAGACTCAAACTTAAGTTGGAAAAGCTGAGAGGCTCGAACTTAATTCTTTTGCACATAAGACACAACAATCTTAAACTTGATATGGTTGGAAAAGCTAAGAGGCTCGAACTCAGAACTTCTTTGTTCTTTTGCTCATATCATATAACCAAACAACCCTAAACTTGATATGGTTAGAAAAGCACAGAAACTCGAACTTAAGTTGGAAAAGCTCAGAGGCTCGAACTTAATTCTTTTGCACATCAGACACAACAATCCTAAACTTGATATGGCTGGAAAAGCTGAGGCTCATATCATGTGATCCAACAAATCCTGAACTTGATATGGTTGGAAAAGCTCAGAGGCCCGAACTTAAGTTCGAGTCTCTTTGTTCTTTTGCACATAAGACACAACAATCCTAAACTTGATATGGTTGGAAAAGCTGAGAGGCTCGAACTTAAGTTTGAGCCTCTTTGTTATTTTGCTCATATCATGTGATCCAACAATTCTAAACTTGATATGGTTGGAAAAGCTCAAAGGCTCTAACTCCTCTTTGTCCTTTTGCTCATATCATGTAACCAAAGAATCCTAAACTTGATATGGTTGGAAAAGCTCTTTGTTCTTTTGCTCATATCATGTGATCCAACAATCCTAAACTTGATATGGTTGGAAAAGCTCAGAGGCTCGAACTTAAGCTCAAAGGCTCGAACTTAAGCTCAAAGGCTCGAACTTAATCTTTTGCACACAAGACACAACAATCCTAAACTTGATATGGCTGGAAAAGCTCAGAGACACGAACTTAAGTACGAGCCTCTTTGTTCTTTTGCACCTAACACACAACAATCCTAAACTTGACATGGCTGAAAAAGTTGAGGCTTATATCATGTGATCCAACAATCCTAAACTTGATTTGAGTGTAAAAGCTCAGAGGCTCGAACTTAAGTTCAAGCCTCTTTGTTCTTTTGCACATAAGACACAAGAAACCTAAACTTGATATGGCTGTAAAAGCTCAGAGGCTCGAACTTAAGTTCGAGCCTCTTTGTTCTTCTTTTCATATCATGTGATCCAACAATCCTGAACTTGATATGGTTGGAAAAGCTGACTCTTTGTTCTTTTGCACATAAGACACAAGAAACCTAAACTTGATATGGCTGTAAAAGCTCAGAGGCTCGAACTTAAGTTCGAGTCTCTTTGTTATTCTATTTATATCATGTGATCCAACAATCCTAAACTTGATTTGGGTGTAAAAGCTCAGAGGCTCGAACTTAAGTTCGAGCCTCTTTGTTCTTTTGCACATAAGACACAAGAAACTTAAACTTGATATGGCTGTAAAAGCTCAGAGGCTCGAACTTAAGTTCGAGCCTCTTTGTTCTTTTGCACATAAGACACAAGAAACTTAAACTTGATATGGCTGTAAAAGCTCAGAGGCTCGAACTTAAGTTCGAGCCTCTTTGTTCTTCTTTTCATATCATGTGATCCAACAATCCTGAACTTGATATGGTTGGAAAAGCTGACTCTTTGTTCTTTTGCACATAAGACACAAGAAACCTAAACTTGATATGGCTGTAAAAGCTCAGAGGCTCGAACTTAAGTTCGAGTCTCTTTGTTATTCTGTTTATATCATGTGATCCAACAATCCTAAACTTGATTTGGGTGTAAAAGCTCAGAGGCTCGAACTTAAGTTCGAGCCTCTTTGTTCTTTTGCACATAAGACACAAGAAACCTAAATTTGATATGGCTGTAAAAGCTCAGAGGCTTGAACTTAAGTTCGAGCCTCTTTGTTCTTCTTTTCATATCATGTAATCCAACAATCCTGAACTTGATATGGTTGGAAAAGCTGATTCTTTGTTCTTTTGCACATAAGACACAAGAAACCTAAACTTGATATGGCTGTAAAAGCTCAGAGGCTCGAACTTAAGTTCGAGCATCTTTGTTATTCTGTTCATATCATGTGATCCAACAATCTTGAACTTGATATGGTTGGAAAAGCTGAGAGGCTCGAACTTAAGTTTGAGTCTCTTTGTTCTTTTGCACATAAGACACAACAATCCTAAACTTGATATGGCTAGAAAAGCTGAGGTTCATATCATGTGATCCAACAATCCTAAACTTAATATGGTTGGAAAAGCTCAGAAGCTTGAACTTAAGTTCGAGCTTCTTTGTTCTTTTGCACATAAGATACAAAAATCCTAAACTTGATATGGCTGGAAAAGCTGAAGTTCATATCATGTGATCCAACAATCCTGAACTTGATATGGTTGGAAAAAGCTGAGAGGCTCGAA
>CM035426.1:58063072-58064145 GCA_020310875.1 Ceratopteris richardii
GCTCAATAAGGTCTATTAAACTAATTCGTGGCCTCCCATGAAAGATAGATTTGGGTGGCATGAATCTTAAAATGATCGCCACCATAATGTCCATTTTAATAGGGCACAATCCTTGATCTAGCATATCATATCCTTTACCTTTTCATGACAAAACCCATTTGCAAGCCCATTGAACATGTGTTTTTGGGACATCATAAATTGCAACTCAAAAAATCTCACTAGAAACATGAATTTCCAAATAACAAGTCATAAGCTAGGTGGTTTACACATATTTCGTAAATTAACCAAATAATTATCTCATGGAACTTCTAAGATAGTGATCAACCAAAACATGTGCGGTGCAACTTCTAAGACACTGATTGTTATCACTATCACTAGTACATGCTTATTCACAACAAGATTCTTTGCCATTAAGCTCAGCTTCCTCCATTCTTTTCTTACAAAATCTTGTTGCCTTTACATATAGGTGGAATCTCTTCTATTCCATCTAGCATATAGGATGGGAGACATAGAACATTACATCTCTAAAAATACCTGATCCCTAACTTTGAAATTCTCTCTTGACCCCTAGGTCGAGTCACAAGTGTGCATCTCTAATGACTTTGATTATCTTCAATCTAAATAAATATAACATGAATTGAATAAAAAAATATTAACATTTAAAACATCAATCAATCAATGATTCCATCTCCACCTAACATTGGAAATATCCCTTTCTTAACAAAAGGCAAGCATCAAAACCCACAAGTTTCTTAAAATTTTATTACTTCTCTTTAATACAGGAACATGCATTAATCAATGAAGTTCTCGACAAGCAATCACGTTGGAAATACACATGTTTGCTTCCTTTTGATCCATGTTTCTTTCAAAACATTTCATCCCCTTTATGTAGTTATTACCACTTAGTCCAAGAACTTGATATATCCCTTGAAGAACATAAAGCAGGACATGGGATTCGAGTAAAGATTCTGGAATGGGACATGTTCAAAATATTGCCGATGCATCAAAATCGATTGGATGTCCCTCATTCAACTACCAATCTCCATCCCTTTTCTCTACTTAGGAAAAATGTC
>CM035426.1:58074145-58291645 GCA_020310875.1 Ceratopteris richardii
GAATGCATCTATCCCTACCTACCATTGCCCTTCGTCAAATGTTTTCCATGAGGATCTTCAGCAGGCGGGCTTGTGGGGCTTGGCTAATGTTTTCTTCAATAACCCCGCCAATTTTACCCAGGTTTATGAAGCTATCCGCCTCTTCCCTCATTTTAGAACTGGCACTCTCTTCATCCCAGACATTGCCGCAAGTATTGGGTCCCTTAATACATTTTCGTGCTCCCCCTTTCCTATACTCTGGACTGTCCGCCTCGGCTACTATAGCCTTTTGTACCACACACTTTCAAAGTAATGCTAGGTTTCGCTCCGCATGACCACCCTTCTCAATGCGTTCATCTTTTTCTTCTTACTACGCAGTCAAACTTCTTCGCTTCCCTGGTCAGATATTCGTATCGCCGATCCGCTTTACTGCTTTCTCCATAGCCGTCCTTACCCTTACGCAACCCTCATTTATAGTTCCTTGACTTTGCGCTCCCGTCGACTCCGCGAGGCTATCTCTAGAGGCTCTCATGCATTTTCCATCTATTCTGCACCCTTCTTAGCTTGGCTCTATCATATTCCTGCACACTCGGCCCACAATGTTGCTTATCTCCCTACCCACCCTGGACCTTCCATTGCTCCATCTCCCTCCCCCCCTAATCTCAATTGACTCAGCTTCAGCATCGACACCCGCATCCGCGCCCCCTGATGTAACTTCCTTCCTCCCCAATCTTCTTCACCTATCCCTCTTGCATCTACCACCTCTCCATTCATAACTAACCCCCCTGATGTAACCTCCATCCCTCCCCAATCTTCTTCACCTATCCCTCCTGCATCTACCACTCTCCATTCATGACTAATTCCCCTGATGTAACCTCCTTCCCTCCCCAATCTTCTTCACCTATCCCTCCGGCATCCACCAACTCTCCATTCATGACTAATCCCCCTGATGTAACCTCATTCCCTGCCCAATCTTCTTCCCTATCCCTCCTGCCTCTACCATCCCTCCGTTCATGACTACCCCCCCTCACGTCCCTTCCTTCACTTCTACCACTTCTCCATCCATGCCTACCCCCCCCATTATCCCTAGACCTCCCCTCTCTTCAGCTTTCACGCCACCCATTCAACACAGCTCAACCCTCAAAACCCCACCTGTATGCCACCAATTCACCCGGATTACACCTCCCCCTCTATCAGTAACATGCCTGTCAGTCAACCGCTCCCTTCCCCAATCCTTCACTTCCCACTCCATCTTCCACTCCAACCCTTCCTCCTCCTCCGCAGAATATTCCCCTTCCCCTCCCCCTCCTGCTCCAACGGCCACTCCCACTCCGCATTTTGACCTACAATCAACCCCTTCATTTTTGCAATTACTCCAGGACGCGAGTGTGTCGCTATCGGCAATGCTCAGGCCTCTCAGATTTCCTTGGATTCGGTTTCCGCAGTAGCTTCGGTTCATCAACAGTATATCTCAACAATAGAAAACATCAATCGCATGGCATCCTCTCAATGGCACTCCCTCAACGAAACGGCGCGATTGCTCAAAGAAGAGAGAGATCATTATCGCGATATGGCCGACTCTGCGATGAAAGCCTTAGAAGATCTTCAGAATCGCTCCAACTTAGGGCTTTGTGCTAATGCTGCATGCCGACGTATCCGCCGGGAAAGGAATCATCTTAGGCAATGCCTTAGTTCGCTACAGCTTACGATCGAACAAGCTTCTGCTCCTTTGCCCCTTCTCCATCAGCCTCGGCTGACAATCTCAATCAACCTCCACAATAAATTGCTCTTCCACAATCATAATATTTGCTCTTAGATTCCATTATCGCTTTGTCAATAATTCGCTCATCCTTTTGATTTCTCAATAATTCTTGTAGGGTGCATTATATTTTTTCTTAACTCAATAATCTACACACCCTTTACCTTTTTTCTTGCCTCCGGTTTCCTTGTTTTCCTCTCTGTGTCTTTGCAATTTCTCAGTTGGTATCGCTGTTGTCTCTCCGGGACGGAGAGATCTAGGTGGTGGGCATCTGTAGAGCCCTAACCGGTTGAAACTAAAGGTGCAAAGTATTTTTCCTCTTAAGGTTCAAAAGATGAATTTAAAATCTTAAGGTGCAAAAGTAAAGAATTAAAAGGAAAGGTGAAGGTGGAAGGCCGCGTACGCAAAGGTGGAAATAGGCCGCCCAATCAAAATTTTATTTTAAAAGTCACTCTTGTTCTAAAGTCACTACAGGACAAAGTAGCGAATCGTGAGGACCAGTTCAAAAGACAATCTTGGGACATTGAAAGGACACCAGATTGTATTGCAGTTAGAGTGCGCGAACCGGCGGACTCTCAACAAAAGAAGGACAAAGGCTATTCTTGGACATTGAGAGCTAGGAGCAAGAGAGAGCTTCAGAGGAAGCAAGAGAGGAAGCAAGAAGAGTCTCCAGTGTGCGACAGCATTCACGAGTGCAAGAGGGTCAAGAGGAAGGTGTGCAGAGAAGGCGGGTTGGATTCCAGAGTTCCAAGGTCTATTGCGTGTGCGCTGTGATACCAATTCCTTAGCTTGGCGGAAGCTTAGTGCAAGGTGTGGCACAAGGGAAGCGGGAAGCAGGTGGAAGGATTGGTGTACGATGAGGCCGCTGCTAGAGGGCTTGAGATAATTGGTCTTCAGTAATTGATATTCTCTGAAGTGGTATTTAATCATTGATTAGACTGTGCGCAGTCATTGTAATCGTTGAAGGATAATCAATATTCAAGGTTTCCAAGAGTATTCCTTTGCAGAAGTTCTCACTGTTATTCCAATTTCATCATCTCCTTTTTCTCCTACAAACCCTCAAACTCCTTCTTGTCCCCGAATCCCCAACATGCGTTGAGAGTAATAGTCGCTCAGTATATGGACATCCGTGTTGGTTTAAACTTGTATGTACTACTAGAGTGAAACTATGGAGAACTTGGCTCTTCATTGTTCCATTAATTTATATGTAATGTTCCTTTACAAGAAAAAAGTGTCAATGTAGGAAGTATTGAGTTGGTAGTTGAGTGTGAATGTGTGTCAGTGTGTGAAGATCTAAATGTTTGAGTCTTGAGTGTTTGAGAATGAGTGTGTGAGTAAGATCATGGCTAGGGATTTGTGAGAAAGTGTGTGTTTAAGTGTGAGCTAGTGTGTGATTGTATGGTTGAGAGTAAGTGAGTGAGTGGCAGAAAGAGGGAAATAAAAAGAGGACGAGAGTAAGGTTGAAGAGAAGGAGAAGAAAAGGGTGTAACGGTGTGTGTGAGAAGGAGGGGGGTTATATGGAGCAACGATATGGAAGAAATGTGAGCGAGAGGTGGAAGAAATATGAGCGAGAGATGTATGAGCTGGTGTACGATCAAGAGTAAGAGGAAGGAGAGGAACCAAGAAATAAGTGGAACTAAGAGAGCAAGAGGAAAGGGGGAGTGCAATCACGATAGTCAATCAGTATAGTTGGTACTTATTTGCATTCGGGCAAGGCAAGGGGACCAATTGCGAGAGGTAAAAACTAGAGTTGGATATCCATTTGTGCATGTGTTCCCCGTCTACTCCACTGATACATTGGAGCTAAATTGTGGACTTCGGGCAAAGAGAGTGACCAAGTGCAAGGAAATTGGGCAAAATATAATTGCATATAAGTATTTTCCATTGGATTTAGAAACTCTTTCATTTTGGTGCGTCTGCCGGGAGCATATGAGCTAGTGCATAGACATAAGAAAAATCCATTGCGAGACAATTGTGGGCTCTAGGTAATCCAAGTGGATCAATAGCGAGGGTTTAAACAAATAAAGGCTTCCACAATCATCTTTTCCGTGGGCTTTAGAGCCTGTTCATTGGTGCGTTTGCCGGGAACATATGAGCTAGTGCATAGACATAAGAAAAATCCATTGCGAGACAATTGTGGGCTCTAGGTAATCCAAGTGGATCAATATCGAGGGGTTTAAACAAAATAAAGGAATCCACAATCATCTTTTCCGTGGGCTTTAGAGCCTGTTCAGCTTCTTAGGTTGAACTACTAGGGATGTTTTACTCTTCGAAAAAGAAGGAGGATTTGCTTGCCTTTGCGGCTGTCCTTCCATGATTGAGTCCTCTTGGATCATAGAGCTTTTGACACATACAACATCTTGCTCGTGAAGATTAGTCTTAGAGGAACTAAGAGAGTGTGTGGTGCCAGGATCTATGAGCATGCAGTTCTCTAATTCTAATGTAATGCATTGTTCATGTACCCAAACTTGAAGAATTTGACTTCTTAGTTTTAAGTTAACTGCATGGTCATAGATCCAATCTTGACCCAAGACAAGTGGTTTGGTAAGGTCCTCATCTTGACACACTAGCATTTTGACTTTCATTGGAACATCTTGAAGGTAGATGGGAAATTCCACCTCGCCCAAACAAGGGGTTTCCACACCTCCCAATCCTATGAGATAAGCTTCTATGGATTGATGTTCAACTGCAAGTCTTGGTAGTAGGAAAGTCTAACTGCACTAGTTGCTGCACCTGAGTCAATCAATGCTTTGACAGTTCTTACACTCTTTCCTCGTCCTATCTCTATGGTCACAAAGGGACGTCGGTCAATGCTTTGAGAGGTAATTATGCCTGATTTTCGACACATATCCATGTGATATTTTGGTGCTTTTAAGTTGACATCTAGGCCTAGTCGCCTTAACTTATTTCTCCTAATACGCTCTCTGGCTTCTGCTTGTGCCTCTTCTCTAACCCTTAACTCCTCTTCTTTTCGCTTCTTAGCAGTGTTGAGTCTCATTAGCATATCCTCTGTCAGAGGTTCTTGGTATAACTTGACAACCGCTTATATAGTTTGGCAAGATATTACCTTCTAAAGTGG
The DNA here is from genome assembly GCA_020310875.1 of Ceratopteris richardii. Taxonomy (NCBI): domain Eukaryota; kingdom Viridiplantae; phylum Streptophyta; class Polypodiopsida; order Polypodiales; family Pteridaceae; genus Ceratopteris; species Ceratopteris richardii. The sequence continues at coordinate 58,078,963 of CM035426.1, forward strand.
CCATTGAACCGCACAGCTAGTGGAAATTCTGTTAATAATCATGGGTCCATATCCTCGTTTTTCTAACTTGCAGGCATGCTAATTTAACGTATAAACAAGCACTAAGTCTCCCTCTTTCAATCCTTTGTCTTTGACGTGTGCATCAAAGTATGCCTTTTGTCTTTTCTTTGCAGCATAGATGCCTGCCGCCGCGCGTAGCCTTGTCTCACCTAAGCGTTCTAGATCAAAGATCCTAGAGGACAATTCATGTCCATTCCACTCATGCTCTTGTGCTACTTTTAAGGCTAGGATGAGGAAGTCCAATGGTAGAACGATATTTTTGTGATTTTACAATTTCTTCTTGTGAGGTTTTACATTCTTATTTGTGGGTCCGAAGGTGTGGACTGGTACCAACTTATTTGCCCATTTAGGAACAACTTCCAAATTGAACAGATAAGCATCAGGTAGTTCATCCGACACTCCTTGCAGTGACTCTCCTGAAGTGATGCGAGAAAGGTGATCTGCTCGAAGGTGGGTTCTACCTTTCCTGACAACAACTTCAAAGTCATATTCCATTAGTAAGAGGAACCATCTTACTAAGCATCCAGTATTGCAAGGTTTATTGACCAAATATAACAGAGCTTGATGATCAGTGAAAAACTTGAACTTGTTGGCCAATAAATAGTGTCTAAACTTCTTCACAACATATACCATGCCTAAGCCCTCTCGCTCAGTTGTGGTATAGTTTCGTTCAGTTGCGATGAGCTGTCTACTAGCATATGCTATGGGCAAATCTAAGTTTCATTCACCTGTGGGTTGTGCTAGCACACATCCTATGGCGTGATTGGATGCATCCACATGGACATGGAATGGTTTATTCCAATCAGGAGTGGTCAATATTGTGCTGTGCACAAACGTTTCTTCAGTTCATTGAAAGAATTCTCGCATTCGTCGTTCCACTCAAAATTAGACAACAAGGCATAAAGGGGTCTAGCTATGATCGCGTACGTGTGGATAAACCTATTGTAGTATTCAGAATGGCCCATAAAGGCTTGTACCTCTTTAACATTCCTTGGCCTTGGCAGCTCCGCTATGGCTCGTACCTTATCTTCATCTGTTGAGATTCCATTCTTAGAAACAATATGACCTAAGATTTTACCTTGACGCACCATGAACACACACTTTTCTGGGTTCAGACACACTCAATATTCTCTACACTTGTTGAAGATTTGTCTGAGCTCAGGGATGTGAAATCTTCTTTCTTGGGAATGAGCACATAAATCATCCACATACACTTCTAAGCTCTTTTGCAAGAACTCTTTGAAGACATGACACATGAGCCTTTGGAATGTTGCAGGTGCATTGGTGAGCCCAAATGGCATCACACGAAATGCAAAGATTCCCCACTCTGTGGCGAAAGCTGTTTTGTGTTGATCTTCTGGGGCAATGGCTACTTGATTGTAACTTGAAAATCCATCAAGGAAGCTATAAACTTCCTTGCCTGCAACACACTCCAATAGGTGTTTCGTGATTGGAAGTGGATAGCTATCTCTAATCGTAGCGGCATTAGCTTTTTTAAGGTTAATACACACTCTCAACTTTGCATTCTTCTTGGGCACCACTACAATGGGGGACACCCATTCAGTATGCTCAATCTCATAGATGAATCCAGCTTCAATCCGCCTATCAATTTCTTCTTTTATTTTGGCTGCATATGTATCATTATATGTGTAGGGCTTCTGTTTGGTGGGTGTTGACCTAAGCATGAACTTAGGGACTTGCGGAGAAAGAGACTATACCTCAATCCCCTCACAAGTATATATAGTGGGGATACACGCTTTTAATTTATCAATCCGCCAGAGTATACTAACCTAGCCGAGTGTATGAAGACATGCAATCACGTAATGGTCAATGCAAATGAACTACTCAAGAATGAAAATGAGGTAAATGCTTATCCTAACAAGCTCTAACTGTAGGTCAAGACGAAACGACACTTGGTGCAGCAGCCGTCGGTATTTTGGAGTTTTCTCCTAGCTCCGAGCTCCAAACATAGCAAATAGCATATGCGTTTCGAAGCTCTCGAAAAGACGCATCCAATGGCAGTGGTTTCACTCAATTCCGACGCTCCTACTTCAAGTTATGACAGAAATACTGAATCGCGAAAATACTTTCCGATCCTTCAGCACTTCCTACACTTCGCACACACCTCTCCTACCGCAAAGAAACACTCTCAAGGATAGACAACACTCACAAGCACTCTTTCCAAGCAATACACATGCATACAAGCTTGCGAAGAAGAAGATGGAGAGGGAAGAAGACACAAATTCGAATTTCTGTGCTCTCTATTCTCACAATGGCAAAAAGTCTTCTACAAAGAGTCACATTTGACTTATATACTAGTGCCCTAAAATGGTCCTTTCACACAAGTGACCGGCACTTTATTCACTAAGAGCTAATTTTCTACTATTTTACATGGGTAAGCTTCTATTCTTCTATGGGAATGCATCTAGAGGACTCCTCTAGTGCCTTTACAAAGGGAAATATATTACAAAAATGAGTATGTTACAAAAATATGTGGTCCAAATCGGAAAAATTTTGGGGCCCATCTTTTTCTCTGCTTTGTGCGCTCTTTGGCTCTGCAACACTCTCCCCCTCTTCGCCTCTGTCGTCCCTTGACAGAATTTGCTTCACGCACGCGCCTTTGACAGACTTTGCTTCGCGCACGCGCCCAGTGGTCAGTGTTGTCTGAATCTTGATCTTGCATTACGTTTTAGAGGCGCTTCTGGTTTGTCCTGGTTGCACCCATTGGACCTGGTTGATCCGGTTTGCCACGCACGCCATTAGTGCACATATGCGGATGTAGCTCGTAAGCCTTGATCTGAAACCTCTGCCACTCAAGAGGTTGAAGCATCCACATAAGTGATACATGTTGGCCCTGATTCCTTCTTCCGGCTGCGTGCTTTTCCTTGGTGTGTGCGCCCCTGCGGGGCTTCCTGCAGAGATGCATCTTCAGATTTGTCTTTTAGTGAAGCTGTTTCTTTCGTTGCTTTCTTTTTTTCCTCTTCTTACTCGTCTCGCCCTCGACACTGCCCCCCTCCTGAACTCTGTCGTCCCCGACAGGCTTTGATAAGCGCCGGGCATATGTTCTGTATACTTGTTGCTCTGTATCATTTAGCAGATTGGCTTCACATATCATGATTTGTTTCCATTGTTCAGCTTTTACTCCATCGTTGGGCGGTTGTCGGTGATCTGCGAAGAAGCTTAATTCGTATGCCACAAGTCTGGCATTCAGATTGGATGACATTTTCAAAAATATCTCTGAATCTATTTCAAAAAATCCTGTAAAAAATGCTTCTTCAAATGTTTGCATATACGGACTTGGCAAAAACATGAGTCTAGAATAATATGCCATTATTGTGGGGCGGCTCGGCATTACTGATAGATCGAAAATAAGTATATCTGTGCCTTGATTAATGCCGATGAAATTCAGAAATGTATATGCCGCATGTTTGAAGACCTTCAAAACTGTGAGTAGCATACTAAGGATTTTATTTGTCATCTTAACTGCTAAGTCTGGTACTGTCGCATAGTTTTGGAGCCAAAATTCTATTGTTTTGATCATATAATCTTCTGTTGGCAAATAGTTATGTGGCGGGCTAGGTAACATCGGATAGTTTAGCCACTATTTATTAATAGTGCCGCTGCGTTGTAAATCCAAAAATTCTTTGGTATCCCTTCTTCGTGGTATTGGACAAAACGAAGGGTTTACCTGTAATAATTAAGGTGCGGCTTGCCAGTGCACCCGTAGTGTGGGATGTTTCTCCAAAAATTTTCTCCTCCACACCGGCTGTGCAGCTTCGAACTCTGCTTGAGTGTACATGAATGTGTCATTCTTGAAATTGAGCTGCTCATCTGGACTTTTGTGTGTAATTTTCTTTATATATTGCCTTGTTTTCTCTTTCAACAGTCCATATGGAATGTTGAAAGGCTTGATGATCTTTTCCAAGTCTTTACCTTTGATTTTGGCTTCCTTCATGACCTTGATGACTTCATTCTCAAAATTTTCCGTCAATCGGGACACCACTAGTGCCCGTTCCTTCTGACTTATTTCTGCAGTGTATGGCATTGGATGATCATCATGCATATCCGCCATCTGCTCATGTATTGGAGAATGATAGATCGGTTGAGATAGAGGGCTTACCTCTACCTCGTCAGTAGGATGTTCTTTTTCTGGCACTACTGATGTCCCGATCGGTTCTTTGGCTTTCTGCTGATTTTTTAGCTCTTCAATGCATTCGTCTTTTTCCTTTATCTGTTGTAGGGCCTCCCCGAGTTTTTCTTTGGTGGCTAGGAGCTCCTTACCTATGTCAGCTACGTGATCCATATTTTCACTGTAGCTCTGTACGAGTTTGGCCTGTGCTGAATTCAGTTGCCTTTTGAGCTCACATATTTCCTGATTGTGCTTATGTTCTGCTTCTTCTCTTACTGCGCGTTCTTGTTTTAGTAAAGCTTCATATTGTGCGAGTTGATCTCTTAATTCATCTTCTTTACTTTCAGTTGATTCCTGTTGCTTTATTGGTTGGTCATATAACAATGATTTTGTCAACTCTTTATTTCTGTTGCGTAAAGTATCATTCTCATCCAGATATAACTTTAACTGTGTTTCTAGTAGAGTACTTCTAGTCTTCATTCTGTCTTTTTCTGCTGCAGTAGCATCATATAATTTATGTATGTCTTCGAGCTGTTTTTGCAGTTGGTGATGCTGAGTGCTTAATGATTCGTATTGTGTTTGTGTTTCTAACAGCTCAGTGTTTTTGGTGGCTATCTCTTTTTGTACCTGGATTAATTGTGCAGACAACTGTTCACTCATAACTTGAAACTGATTCTTTTCTTTCATGGCTTTGTCGTAGTCTGCATCTATATCCATCATTTGCTGCTGAGTGTCCATGGCCGTTTGAATCATCTGTTTTACTACCGGTTTCAGTTGAGTCACATCCACATTGAGCCAGGTTTTAGGTATTGTTGGTTCTTCTTCGGTAGTCACGTCTTTGCCTTTAGCAATGTGTAAGGTGGTATCATGGGGCCGCCTGATTTGAAGTTGAATCCTTGGCTCAGCTCCCATGTTTTCATCATGTCCTTGAGGTGTGTCATCAGGCACCTCGATTATGGTTTCTTGTTGGAGCTCTCCCGTTTCCTTATTCTTTGGGTTTTGTTCTTCCTCTTTAATAGGTGCTTTGACATGTGTAACCCCAGTAGTCGTATCTTCCTTGATGCTGATTTTTGTATTGTCATTCAATTGAATGACGTGCTCTTGTTCCTGAGCATCATCCACCTTCTTTTCTTTTTCCTTTTGGTTGTCCGGTGTCACTGCCATTTGATTGACTTCTGGTCCTTCTTCTTCATAAGTTTCCGTCCTGATATCAGTATCTAGCGTGTCTTTCTCAGGACTGGATTCTGTATTCGTACTAGAGTCGTCAATACCTAATTCCTTGTACCTTCCAGGTTGTTTTGGAGTCTTTTCTGTACTCTGTTTTGGCTGAACTTGACTTGCTTGTCTATAATGATGTCCTTGGACATTTAGATTCACCTGCCCTTGCATATACTGGTGTGTTTGCTCGAGGGCAGCAGACAAATCTCTTTTGGAAATCGGCATTTGAGCCGTTGTGATCTTAGGCAAAAGATGCGTTCTCTTAGACTGGGGTGTTGCTTGGGCTTCCTCTTCTCGTAAGCGTTTCGTACCCCTCATGGGTTTCTGTGTGCTGGTTCCAGCCTCTTCAACCACAATTACGGTTTTCTTCTTTTTAGGGACCGAAGCTGATTTTGCATACCTTGCTAGCCCTTCTGATGTAGGCATCTCCCGTAAGCAGTGTTTCATGTCTAGGGCTTCATATATCAATAAGGTCAAAGCTGAACCACCGTTCAGGAACTTCTTTTGCCCCCATTTCTTCTGAGCTTCAAACAATCGTTCTTGTACGTAACCTGTGAGATTCACTTTGTTTCCTATCTGTCTCATGGCATGCGATAGGAGTTGTACTACAATCTTTTGTGGTGCGGTGTATCTGTTCATGCCAGGAAAACAAAAGTGTTGATGTACCAAACGTACTGCATCTTCAATATCTATTCTGTTAATCTCCAGGAATGATCTTTTCTTGGGGTCATGGCATTCCTCTTTGACATTAGTAATTCCTTCCTGATTCCATCCAAAGGCTTTATTGATCAATTCATGAGTGAATTGAATTGTCTTCCATGTGCCCACCTTGTCCAAAACCTTTGCTTCTGGAACCGAAATCTTTGTAGCAGCCGGCTGCATGGTATTCATTACCTGCGTACATCTTTGGAAGTCTGGTACGCATATAGGTATCTTCAAAAATGCTTCAATTCCGGCTTGAGTCCATACTTCCTCGATATGTGGTAACCCTTGTATTATGGTCTTGAAATCTTGTGACATGATAGGGAAATAGTGATCCCTGTCCATAATCTTGATGGTTGCCATGAATAGAAGTTCCGAGATAGGTTGGTCATCTCGAAACCAATGTCCTCTAACCTTGGTTATTGACCCCAATGGAAGCAGTAGTTCCTCTTCCTGCTGTGTAGCTTCTGAGTCAGAAGATGTCATCTGCACTCAATATAGAGGATGAATTAGTATCCATATATTTTTCAGAAATCCTCCTCCATATGTTGATTAATAATTCGCTGTTGCTCCGAGTGCATGGTGCCGTCCCTTTCCCGTGGGTGTGAGAAAGGTAATACCAGAATTTTTCATGTATTTTTATATTATTTTGCTGAAAAGAAAACATAAAAGTTAGTACATAGCCGGAGCGGTTAGTGAAATTTTTTTGGAGTAATATTTTAAGTATGTACAAGTGCTCTCCTATTTCCAAAGGGAAAATGTGCATGACTATCCGAAAGTAGAAGAAGGATGTGCCGAATGCTTGGCCTTGTAATGTGGCCCTATCATGCATACTTTGGATCTTGGCAACTCCTCATGTGTGCAATTGGAAGTAGTTGCACGATGTATGCAGCTTGTCTTGTCTTTCGGCACCCATATTTGCTTCACTTGGGAGGAATGTACTGTATTCTCCACCTTTTTGATGATTGCGGTTCTTCTTCGGTAGTATGTCTGCTGATTCTGTTGTGGAAATCTCAGGTTGGTTTGTATTGCATTTGTGGATTCCTTCTTCCTCCAATATGTCCTCTTTCTCGTCTGATGTGTCTGTTGACCCTGTTGAGTATGATAGCTCTTCTGAGGATGTTCCTTGTTTGGGATGGTCGTCCTTTGGGTACATGACTTTGGGATCCAAATCTTTGTCCGATCAGGTTGTGCAGCTATCAGTTTTTTTGGGATCCATATGCTCTTGAGTCGTGGTTGCCTGAAGTGTTCGAAATTCTTTGTCTTCTTCTTTGATTGGACATGCCGATGTTGAAGACTTGTCTGTTGCTGAAGATAGGCCCTCTTTTGGTCCTTCCTTATCCAAGCTAGTGTAGAATGTGGAATGGGGTACATTTGCACAGGTGTAGACTTCACGTCTTGCAGAGGAATAGTCTCTCTTGTGCTTTGTGGTTCACTAGGTTGGATTTCCTGTTTTTGTGCACTCTTGTGACTCTCTGTACTCAAAGGTGGAGTGCACACGGGATTTACGGTCTTTTCACATGAAGTACTTGACGATGGGGTTCCTGTATTGCTAGTGAACATACAATCATGACTTTGTTCGTTAGGATGGACTTTTGGCTCTATAATAGCAGCGTTGGGTGGTCGTTCGTCTAGCAAACTAAATACTTCACGAGGTCCTATTCTGGCCGAGATGTATCCTAAAGCCAATTGAATGGTTACCTCATATTCATCGATCCAATCTTGTCCTAACACCACATCTTCAAGCAGATCTTGGTCCTGACATACTAAGAGTTTCTGCTCCATAGTGTTATTGCCCATATGTAAAGGTAAAGTTATCTCACCTATGCATTGAGTCACTTTTCCTCCTATTCCAATTAGCTGTGCCTTCGATGGCCGTAACTCCTCTTTAAGTCTCTGAGACAAAGAAAATCTAATGCAGCTTATTGCTGCTCCTGTGTCTATAAGAGCATCCACTAAGTGGTACTCCTTTCGTCCTGCTCCCAGATTCAAATAAGGCTGTCTTCTTTGTTGTCCGGAGTTCTCAGTGGCTCTAAAATTAGCCATTGGGATGAGTTCTTCTCCTACTCGATATCTCTCGTCTCTTTCTCTCATCCACTCTTTCCGTTTTCTGATACGTTCTAGGGCTTCCTGTCTAGCTTCTTCTCGTATGCGTTCTTCTTCCTTTTTCTTACTCTGAGCTCCTAAGAGTCGTGCTAGCATTTGATCCGTTAGAGGCTCCATGAATCTTTTCACTCTGCATCCACTGATGTAGTTGGGAAGAATATCTCCGTCCAGTGTGGCGAGATTGACTGCACCACTAGTAGAGATTCGATTTATAATCATGGGTCCATATCCACGTTTCTGTAGTTTCTTTGCATGCTGTTTGAGGGTGTATACTAGGACTAAATCGCCTTCTTTCAGTCCCTTGTCTTTTATATGTGCATCATAATAAGCCTTTTGTCTCCGTTTGGCGGCATAAATGCCCGCTACCGCTTGCAATCTAGTCTCGTGCAGCTTTTCAATTTGATCTAATTGTTGAGATAATTCATGACCGTTCCACTCATATTGCTGGGCCACTTTTAATGTAGGCACTAAGAAGTCAATTGGCAAAATTGCATTCTGCCCATACACTAGGTTGAAAGGTGTAGTTCCAATGGCCGTTTTATATGCCACTCGGAAGGCCCAAATTGCGTGATGCAATTGTTTGTCCCAATCTGACCTTCCATTATTGACAATCTTTGTCAAAACAGTACATAGTACTTTGTTGGAACTTTCAGCCTGTCCATTAGCTTGAGGATGGTATGGGGCTGATTTTTTATGAATCACCAGAAAGTCATTCATTAGTGACTCAATGACCTCGTTTAAGAAATGTGTTCCTCGATCACTCACTATCTCAATTGGTAGTCCAAAGCGTGTGAAAATGTGCTCAAAGAGAAATTTTGCTGTGGTTTGAGCATCATTCTTTCTAGTGGCTTTTGCTTCTACCCACTTAGTCAAGTAGTCGGTGGCTACTATGATGTACTCAGCATGAGATCCTTTCGCAGGTGGACTGATAGGTCCTATGAAGTCAATTCCCCACTTGGTAAATGCTCTCGCACAAACCATGGGTCTTAAAGGCATGTTATCTCTTCTAATGGGGTATTTTGCTCTCTGACATGTTTCGCAACTTTTTACATATGTTTCCGCATCCATATGTAGAGTTGGCCACCACAGGCCTGCAAAGAGAATCATCTTGACCGTTCTGTCTGCTGAGAAATGTCCTCCTGCAGCTCCTGCATGTGTCATTTCTAATACAGAGAGATATTCATTTTCATGAATGCACATTCTTAGCTGGTTATCCTTCCCGCGTTTAAAGAGTTGTTTTCCTAAGATGACGTAATCTTTGCTCTGTTCTTCAAGAGCACGTTTTCTTGCTAGGGTAGCTCCATCAGGGTACTCTCGAGTTCTCAAGAACTTTACTAAAGGCATGCTCCACCTTGGTGCTATTGTAGAATAGCATAGCGTAGAGTTCTCATCTGGGATTTGTTCTTGACAGATTTGACAGGTTGACACATAATGGTGTGCATCTCTTTGCATTGTCGGCCAATATATGCCAAACCTCTTGAGTGTTTGCCATGTTCCAGTTGCGTTCAAGTGAGAGTTCCATTGATTTATGTGTGCTTTCTGAAGCCACATGTTTTGTTCATCTTCTTCCACGCATCTCATCAGTAGTCCGCTTGAATCCTGGTGGTATAAACTTCCAGCAATAATGTGAAGGTTTTTAGTCCTCCAAAGATCTTGCTTTCGGTTTGGAGTGACCCCATCTTTAGGTCCATGTGTAAGTATTGGGATCAATTTTTCAGCCCATTGAGGACATACTTCTAGGTTAAAAAGATAGGTGTCTGGCAGATCATCAGGAACTCCGCTAGGTGGCTCTCCGTGTTTTAACCTAGGAAGGTGGTCTGCTCTCACATGTGTGTTTCCTTTTTTGACTATTACGTCAAAGTCAAACTCCATTAGTAACAAGAACCATCGTACCAGCCTTCCCGTGCTACAAGGTTTATTGACTAAATACAACAAAGCTTGATGGTCTATGAAGAATTTGAATTTGTTGGCTAAGAGGTAATGTCTAAACTTCTTTACTGCGTAAACCATTCCTAAGCCCTCTCTTTCTGTAGTAGTGTAATTTCTTTCGGCTTGGTTTAATTGTCTACTCGCATAAGCGATTGGATGATCAAGCTTTCCTTCATCAGCCGGTTGAGCTAGGATACATCCAATTGCATAGTTCGAAGCATCAACATGAATATGAAAAGGCTTGTTCCAGTTGGGTGATTTTAGAATTGGGGCTGTACTCAGCCTCTTTTTAAGCTCGTTGAAGGCCTTCTCACACTCGTCTGTCCAAGTGAACTGAGTCAGTAGACCGTATAAGGGCTTGGCTATTATGGCATACATGTGAATAAACCTACGGTAATATCCACAATGTCCCATAAAGGCTTGTACTTCCTTTACATTTTTGGGTCTTGGTAAGTCCAATATGACTTTAATCTTATCCTCATCCGTAGATATCCCATTTCTTGAGACTATGTGTCCTAGTATTTTTCCTTGTCTTACCATGAAGACATTTTTCTGGGTTTAAGCAGACTCTATACTGCCTACACTTGTTGAATATCTTCCTTAATTCCGGTATGTGATCGGGTCTTTGATTGGAATACGTGCAAAGATCATCTACATACACTTCCATGCTTTTTTTCAAAAATTCCTTGAAAACGTGACACATTAATCGTTGGAAGGTGGCCGGTGCATTAGTGAGTCCAAAGGGCATCACTCTGAATGCATACACACCCCATTCTGTGGCAAATGCTGTCTTGTGTTGATCCTCAGTTGCAATAGCCACCTGATTGTATCCGGAGAAACCATCTAGGAAGCTATAGACCTCTTTACCTGCTACCCTCTCCAATAGATGATCCGTAATCGGTAATGGGTAGCTATCACGTATGGTGGCTGCATTCACCTTCTTCAGATTTATGCACACTCTCAATTTTCCATTTTTCTTGGGCACTACCACTAATGGCGATACCCATTCTGTGTGTTCTATCTCGTATATGAATCCAGCATCCAACAACTTATCTATTTCTTCTTTTATCTTGGCTGAATACACATCATTATAAGTATAAGGTCTCTGTTTGGAAGGTTTGGCTTTGGATGTCATGGGGATTCTATGTGCACATATAGATGGATCTACTCCTTTTAAATCCTTATAGGTCCAAGCGAAGACATCCCGGTATTCTCTTATGAGTCGAATCAACTCTCGCTCTTCTTCCGCTGAGACATCCTGTCCTATGAAAGTACATCGTTCCTCTCCTCCTTCCATGGTTACAACTATTTTCTTGGTTTGCTCTTTATTATCATATGCTATTCCCGGTTGTGCTTCTCTTTTAGGCATTTGAATAGCAATCTTCCTCTCTTCTACTTCGTATTTTTTGAAATGAGCTGGTACCTCAAATTGGTCTTGAAGCTTATTATCGTCATCTTCTAACTCCCTTTCAACTTCCAATTCTTCCTGTTGTGTGAGATCCTTATGTTGTTCATTGGCAATGATATCCATGTTGGTGGTACTAATCCCTAGATCCAGGGGTTCTGGTTCCATATCAATGCTCTCGTAGTCCTCCTTCCAGTCTTTCTCAATTATTTCTCCTTCTTCTGCCTCCTGAAGGACTACCATATACAGACTAACGTCATAACCCTCTTCGTCAATACATTCATTCATAGTTACCACTTCTTCGTTTACACAAACATCGAGGGTGGCTAAGATTTCCATCCAACCATGAGGTTCGAATTCTTCGTCTGGAAAAACTTGTGGCATATAAGCTGGATCTTGTACCGATCTCTCTACACCTTGTTTCTACTGCCAACTTTTTCTTCTCTCTTCTTCCTTTTTTGCAGCTTGGCATATCCATAGATGAGTGTCCTCGTTCATCCAGGATTGGTCACTAGAACCTGCACTATGAATCGATTGATCGTCTTCCTCTTTATGGATTTGATTCCATTGCAGAGGTGGTACATCTTGATATGCGTACGTATGTAGGTTGATCCTAGTGGTGACTCCTGCGTGTTGTAGGTACACTGCATCTCTTCCCCAATCTTGTACGACCTTTAGCTGTCTCATGAATGGCCTTCCCAAGATCATTTCATAATTGCTTGGCCTTTCAAAGTGACATATTGCTAAAGTATGTTCGAATTCCACTCCGCACGTAGTGAAGACTACTCGTTCCAACAATCCTAAGGGTCTTTCCGTATGTCCATCTGCCATTTGAATTTTCATACGTGTTGGTCTCAATGCTGGTTTTCCCCATTTCTCCCAAATTTCTTTGGTGGCAATGCCAACACCAGCTCCTGAATCTAATATGGCTTTGGTTGTGTAACCCTTATAGGTGATTGGTAGACATGTATTTCCTTCATCCCCTTCACTAAAGTCTCCTACTTTATCCACTGGAATTCTCACCGTTTTCACTTCGTCATCTACCTCCTTCTTTTCCTCCTTGACTTCCCATTGATTGATCAATTTCTCTTTTAAATGTGGTTTTACCTTTATCAGTTCTTCGAATGTTAAGGTACATGGGATTTTCACCTCTCTAAGGCGTTGTATGATCTCCGATGTTTGAACTGATGGATTCGTTTCTCTTCTCTGTATTGATGGAATGCGATACAATTCTGAGTTGTGCTCGTATTCCCTGGTGTAATTGGGTAGTTCCTTTACATCGTCTTCCACTCCTTTGTCACTTGCATCCATTGGAAAAATTTCTTCTGAATTAAGTTCAGGTATTGAATCCTCTATTTCGCTTTCTGCTTTCAACTCTTCAAAGGGCGGTTCCATTCCTTCTACCTTTTTCCACTTGTCCTCTTGAACTCGCGCCCATAAATCCTTAGTCCAATCTCCTTCTGTTTCGGGGACTATGGATCCTTCCTTTCTCTCAATACCAAGTTCATCATTCAGAGGTCTATTTACATTAGGCTTTTCCTGAGTGTTTAGACACTCTTGGAATCTTTCTTCGCAAATTCGGTTGTTTGGTAAAGGTGATGCGGGTTTTTCTAATGTTTGTTGGGCAACTTCTATCAATTTTTTGCAGATTTCCAATCTTTCTTTCTCTAAGTCGCCTCTCGGATACTCTCTCTCATGTTGTTCTATGGTAGGTCCTGCTTTTATTCTCGCCTTGTATGCCTGAATCCACATGGCTAATTCTTCAGGCATTGGGTCTGCTAATACCGATCCTACCTCCTTCTTTTCTTCCTCCTTTTTATTTTCTTCTTCCACTTGTGCTTCTTCTATTGATTTCTGTTTACTCTTTTCATTTTCCTTCTTTTGCAATATCATTTTTTCTTTTATTCTGTCTCTCCTTTGTTTCCATCTTTGGGATCGTTTACTGGTGATACTTTTTTCTGGTTCTTCGGAGTCTTCTACTCTGTGAGGGATGGGTATATTTCCCTCTTTGTCACTTTGATTATTTTCTTCGGTTTTATCAGGGTTTTCTCTAGCCTTAGCTCTTGTTATGGCTTTCAAAGGTATAGTGTACTCTTTGTCACTACCTGACGATTCAATTACTTCTATCACGTTAATCTGTACGTTAGATGTGACTTTATTGGGATTCTTAGGACAATCTCTGAAAAGATGTTCCTTTCCACAATCGCTACAGTAACCTTCCCAATTTCGTTGTGGTGGTGGTGGAATTGGCAATGTACATTCTCTGATATAGTGGTCACCTCCACACCTGTAGCATGGTCCTCTAGGTACAGACGGTCTATTCATTGGTCGAGGTGGCATGGTTGCTCTAGGAGCTGTATACATTAATGGTACATAATCTTGCTCGTAGTTGTATGAACTCTCTGGTGTCTCCATGCCATAAGCATATGGGTCGTATTGTTGCCCATATTCCATGATTGAACTCTCATAACCTGGGTGTGTTCCTTGACTAGGTTCGTAAAATGAGTCATATGGTTCACTACTAGTCAAGGGTGTAGCTGGCACTATGGCCCTTTCTAAGTTTTCCTCTGGTTGCGCTATCTTAACTGGGACAACGTTCTGAGGGTGGGGCGGTTGTTGTCCTAGCACTGGTTGAGGCTGTGTATATCCCTGGTATGTGTATGGTCGTGGTATTGGTGCCTGTGGCTGATATGAGGGATATCTAAAGGCTTCTCCTCCCTGCTGGTTCTGCGGATATCCATATGGTCTCACATAAGGCTGGGTGGGTCTGGTTTGCCTATTGTAAGGGCAGTTCTCGGTGCTATGGTTTGTGTACCTCTGCTCTATACTGCAATACTGTAGTGGTCCGGGGACAGAGGGTCTATAAGGAGCATAGGCAGGTGGTGGGACTACTCCCCTAGTACACAAGTGAGAAGGATGATCTCCTCCGCACTGCATACATCTTCTAAGCATAGGCATTCTCATAGGATTGGTGTGATAATTCCTCTGTCCTTGAACATTTAGTTTTTTAGCTAACAAGTCGGCAATTTCCTCTACATTGTTTTTAGGGTTTAATGTGCTGCTTGTTGACTCTTCACTTTTCACACTACCTTGGGGTATTTTCAAGTCTTCTGCAAGGTTATCCTCTAGGTCTATACATTCCTTCATACACTCTTGCAAAGTTTGAACTCTCTTCACGTACACTAATGACCTCAAGGTTCCGTTCAATAGTCCTAAAAACAATGATACCATCTTGTTTTGTGTTGGTCTCTCTTCTACGGGACATCTATCCACATACTGCTTGAATCTCCTGGCAGCCAATCTGACTGACTCAGTCGGGACCTGTTTGAAGCTGTGGATTAATGACGAAGAATTGTTCTTGATTCCAGACTTGGTAAATTCTTCAATCATTTCTTGATACACTTGATCCATGTTCTGGAAGGTATTTGGATCCAATGGCTGAAACCAGGCCAGGGCTGTGTCTGACAAGGTAAGGCCAAAGGACTCATATTGAATCATGAAGTCATCTACCTGCTCGGCTCTAACTACTTGTTTAAATTCTGCTATGTGATTATAGGGTTCACTCGAGCCATCATAATGATTTCTCATGCACTTGGCCACTTGAATCGGTCTTAGTCTCCTTCCTGCTTCAGGTTGTCTCGGCATTACAGGGTAATTTGGTCTTCCTATTGGTATGCCTGGTCCTCGTACTACCTGTGGTCTGACTGGAGCATGAACTCCATGTCTTGGGTCAATGGCTGGTTGTGGCCGATAATTAGGATTAGTGGCAGGCATTGCGAATTGAACATGTGGTCTGACAGGGATCTGGGTTCGTTGAGTTTGTTGTGTTTGTCCTGAATGTTGACTTGAATCATTTTGAGAAGTTCCATGTGGGTTCCGTGAAGTAGTGGCTTGGTCCCTTGGGGGGAACACGGGGATGTTCTGATATTTCAGCTCAGCTCTCTCTAATTCAGTGACTGGCCAATACCTTCTGTGGTTTTTGTCCAAATATGTAATGATGGTGGGGAATTCAGGATCTTGTAACTCATAGATGGTAACTGGATTAGGAGCAGCTTCCCAAATAGAGGAATGGGCTCTGAGCAGGTGCTCCATCCCGTTGATCAAATACACATCTATTAGAGTGTCATCCTGGGGAACTAAGTCTCCTCTCCAAAGTTTAGTGATTGTTGATCTTCCTCTAGGAGTAGTCACTTGTACTTCAGTTTCATGTCCATTTAAGCTTGAAGTATTATTTTCCTCACCACGCTCATTAATGATTTCAGGGTGTTCTGTGACTATGTATTGATTGTCCTGTTTATCCATGTACAGTCCTCCTATGTATTTGACTGCTGGTCTTGGCACTATGTAGGCCTCTGAAGCCTTCCTTAGTCTGGCCACTGATCTGTTTAGACCATCCAAATAGATAGGTATCTCATTGTGGTTAGTGCTCACATATTCTAAGGAAGTTCTGTATTCGCCCTCAATGATGGACATCTGGCCAATCATGGGCACAGTGTTTTGCATATCCTCGGAAGCCATGGGGATTTCTCCTTCTGACTCACTGGAGGTCTCAGAATAGTGTGAACGGTTACTTGGTTCGGCAACACTCCCTACGGAAGAAATTACACTTCTTCGGCTTCCTAGGGTTCTTCCTGATCTCAAGTTCATTCACTTAAGAGCTCTGATCAATTCTGGTCCACCTTTAGCCTCTAGAGTCCTAATGTTATGGCTCAGAAGTCTAGGGAAAACTTAGGCTGGAATGTGACTGAAAGAAAATTTCAAGTCACGATACTTGACTCTCACGATCTCTGAGAAAACGATCGCTGACAGACGATACTTGGGTGAAACGATCGCTGACAGACGATACTTGGGTGAAACGATCGCTGAAAAACGATCTTTCCCTAACGATCTCTGACTAGGAACGATACACGACCTCTCAATGAAACGATCTACGACCTCTGACCAAAACGATCGCTGACAAACGATACTTGATCAAAACGATCGCTGGAAATCGACACTTGGGTCTAAACGATACTTGATCAAAACGATCGCTGGAAAACGATCTTTGACCAAACGATCTCTCGCAAAACGATCTCTGGCAGAAAGCGATACACGACCGACGATCTCTAGTAGAAACGATCGGCGATACTTGGGCTGAAAACGACACACGATCTCTCACTAGACGATACACGATACTCGAATATAAACGATTTGCGATCTTCACCAGAAACGATCAGCGATACTTAACTGAAACGATACACGACCTTTGACAAGTATCGCGATCTCTGGATGACGATACTTGGCAAACGATACGCGATCTACGACCTCTGATCAAAACGATCTCTAACGAAACGATCTACGACCTCTGTCTGAAACGATCTCTAATGAGACGATCTCTAACGAAACGATCGACGACCGCTGGGAAATATCGCGATACTCAACCGCAGGAGTAAAACGATACTCGACCGCAGGAGCAAAGCGATACTTGACCCTTTTTTCAAATTTTTGTGATGTTTTTTGAGATTTGATGTTTCCCCCTTTCTCACCTAGCTCTTCTCTCTTACCCTCACCCACTGTATCAATCAACCAAATACTCTTAACC
This sequence comes from Ceratopteris richardii, assembly GCA_020310875.1. Taxonomy (NCBI): domain Eukaryota; kingdom Viridiplantae; phylum Streptophyta; class Polypodiopsida; order Polypodiales; family Pteridaceae; genus Ceratopteris; species Ceratopteris richardii. The sequence continues at coordinate 58,096,093 of CM035426.1, forward strand.
CCCTGAAGGCCCAAACGACACTCAGCGCAGGTCATTTTCACCTTTTCTAGGTTGAAATGCTGCAAATTTTTGAGCAAACAGGTGGTTTAGTTTACCTTGGAAGCACCCATGATCTCTTGGTCCAACTCTTTGCACTGAACTCTCCCCTATTGCTTGCTTTCCTCGAAACGATCGCTGGACTCACACGACACTCGACACTGCTCTCCACGATACTTGTTCAACAAGTAACTTGAAAAATGAAAAATTTTTGGCTTTTATACTTGGGAATTCCTAGCTTACAGAAAAAGGAAAATTCTTGAACAAACCTAAAGCCTACTCTACTCTCCACTCACTCCTATTCTACTTCTTCTACTTACTTCCCTAATCTATCAACTCACTACACACACTCCAAGAATGAGAAGTAGCAAGTGCGGCTGAAATTGACTTACCAAAGAAGAGAAGATTTCCACTCCTCCAAGTTCTTCAAAGCAAAAAGCTACTTACCATCACACGAATGTCTTGGTTTGATTCGTCACTCCCCGGCAACGGCGCCAAAAAGTGTGTTGACCTAAGCATGAACTTAGGGACTTGCGGAGAAAGAGACTATACCTCAATCCCCTCACAAGTACATATAGTGGGGATACACGCTTTTAATTTATCAATCCGCAGAGTATACTAACCTAGCCGAGTGTATGAAGACATGCAATCACGTAATGGTCAATGCAAATGAACTACTCAAGAATGAAAATGAGGTAAATGCTTATCTTAACAAGCTCTAACTGTAGGTCAAGACGAAACGACACTTGGTGCAGCAGCCGTCGGTATTTTGGACTTTTCTCTTAGCTCCGAGCTCCAAACATAGCAAATAGCATATGCGTTTCGAAGCTCTCGAAAAGACGCATCCAATGGCAGTGGTTTCACTCAATTCCGACGCTCCTACTTCAAGTTATGACAGAAATACTGAATCGCGAAAATACTTTCCGATGCTTCAGCACTTCCTACACTTCGCACACACCTCTCCTACCGCAAAGAAACACTCTCAAGGATAGACAACACTCACAAGCACTCTTTCCAAGCAATACACATGCATACAAGCTTGCGAATAAGAAGATGAAGAGGGAAGAAAACACAAATTCGAATTTCTGTGCTCTCTATTCTCACAATGGCAAAAAGTCTTCTACAAAGAGTCACATTTGACTTATATACTAGTGCCCTAAAAATGGTCCTTTCACACAAGTGACCGGCACTTTATTCACTAAGAGCTAATTTTCTACTATTTTACATGGGTAAGCTTCTATTCTTCTGTGGGAATGCATCTAGAGGACTCCTCTAGTGCCTTTTACAAAGGGAAATATATTACAAAAATGAATATGTTACAAAAATATGTGGTCCAAATCGGAAAAATTTTGGGGCCCATCTTTTTCTCTGCTTTGTGCGCTCTTTGGCTCTGCAACAGTGGGCTTTGCATCAGCAGTCATGGGGATAGTATGAGAGCAAATTTTTGGGTCTACCCCTTTCAAGTCTCTATAGTGCCATGCAAACACATCCCTATATTCCCTTAATAGAGCTACGAGCTCCATTTCTTCTCTTGCACTTAGGTCATCTCCTATATATGTGCATCTCTCTTCATTCTCTTCAATGGTCACTACAATTTTCTTGGTCTTTTCTTTATTATCATATGATTCTCCTATTATGGCCTCTCTCTTAGGCATTCGTACCAAAATTTTGCGGTCATCAACTTCATATTTCTTGAATTTTTTTGGTACTTCAAACAATGATTCCTCCTCTTCTTGTTTCACTGCTTTTCTTTTCTTTTTCTTTTGACTGCTCTCACTTCCATCCTTTGAATTTACCATTTTAATACTTGTGAGAGGTTCTTCTTCTTTCTGGGTGAACACTCCTATATCTTCTAGATAGTGCTGCTCTGAGTTAAAGCAATTATCCATCACAATGGACTCTATATCATCGTCATTCTCTTCTTCTTCTATGACATCACTAGGGTCACATTCTCTAGCAAGGGCTGAGACATGAACACTGAGATGTCATAACCCTCCTCATCACAATGAGGTGTCCACTGTTCCTCGTTGACAGCAATGTCCATGGTGGCTAAGATTTCTAGCCAGCCATGAGGCTCAAATTCCTCATCTGGAAAGATCATTGGTGTGTAGGCTGGGACTCTAACTGGTCTATCTCTTGGCGCAATTCCTTCTTCTCTTGCCTTTAAGCGTTTTTCCTCTTCCTCTATGACCTTGCACATCCACAAATGAGTGTCTTCATGCAGCCATGATGGATCAGGAGAACTTTCAGAATGCACAGAGATGAACTCTTCTTTCGCTTTGTCGATAGTATTTCATTGTAGGGGTGGTACATCTCTGAAGGTGTAATCCTTCAAATTGACCTTGGTGGTGACCCCTAAGTGTTGTAAGTACAAGGAGTTGGTTCCCCAATCCTGTACTATTTGCAATTGTCGTAGGAAGGGTCTTCCTAGGATCATCTCATAAACATTATTTTTCTGAAAGTCACATATAGCAAATGTGTGCTCAAACTCTACACCACAAGTGGTTAGAGTTATCCCTTCAAGCAATCCTAGAGGTCTTTCAAAATGACCGTCCGCCATTTCAAGCTTCATTCTAGTTGGTCTTAATGTGGGTTTGCCCCATTGCTTCCACAAGGAGGTGGTCACAATAGCAACACCAGCACCTGAATCTATGATTGCTTTGGTTGTGTAACCTTGGTAGGTGATTGGAAGATAAGTATTACCTTCTTCACACTCACACATGTCCTCTATTTTGTCTAGAGGTATCTCTGGTACTTTTTGCTTAGAGCCTGCTTTTGGCATTTTGGAATCAAGTTCTGGAACTTGATCCTTGACATGATCCCATAGTTCAGGTTTTGCTTTTAACAGCTCTTCTACAGTGAGATGACATTGAACCTTAGTGTTCTTCACGACATCAGTGTTCCTTGGGACCACTGAGTCTTCATGTCTGATCAATATTGTGGGAGCTCTGATCTGAAGAGGTTCAGATTCCCATGGGCCTGGAAATTGAGGCAGTTCTTCTAGGGTATTAGATTCAAAATCTATCCTTTCGTCTTCTTGTTGCTCGACTTGATCTCCGTAAATGGAGGGAATGTCTTGGGGAAATTGATCATGAAGGTCATCAATTTCAGGAATAGGAGGGGAATTACCCTTCTCCTTGGCCCATTTCTCTTTTTGTATTTCCCGCAAGAACTCTTGAGAGTACTGTTGAATTGAAGGAGGTATTCCAGCATCCGTGGAATTAGGAACATAAGCTCCCATTGGTGGTGAGATTCCTCTTTCAATAACTGGTTGAGCCTATGGAGGTAAAGAAACTTGTGGTTTGTTTACCGACTGCTCTAATCTTTCTAGTAAGCCCTAGAAATGCAAATCCAGTTTGACAGAGTTTGTCTGATTGAACTTTTGACTAGTCTCGAGTATCGCTTGAGCTTGTTCTACCATTTTCATGCACATTTTCATCCGTTCAATCTCTAAATCCGCTCTAGGGTAACTCTGGTCTAGGTTTGCAGTTGTTGGCCCTTCTTGAAGTCGAGCCTGGTAGGCCTTGAACATCATGTCCAATCCTTCTGGGTTGGATCTGCAAGAACAGACCCTGGTTGTGGTCTATTTAGAATGGGTGGTGGTATGAGGTGGAGTGGATGGAGTTTCAACATGCGAGGGACTTTGAGATGCAATGTCTTCTATTTTGTTTTTGCATCTTTCAGGCTTTCTTCTAGTTCGGATAAATTTTTGTTCCACTTGTGATTGGCCTTCTCTCTCGTATCTTTCCATGTTCTTGTTTTCCACTTGCTAGGCTCTCCTGATTCACTTGACTCTGATTGTTCAGCTGGCTTATCCTGTTTTAGTGCTTGGGCCCTCGTGACTGCCTGTACAGGAGCCACATTACTGCTACTAGCACGTGAATCCGCCACTAAGCCTACCACATTAATGGGTGTAATCTTGGGTGCACTGGAGGGGTTTCTTGGACAATCTCTAGGGAGATGGTCTTTGCCACATTCAGGACAAAAAGCTTGTATTGTGATAGCCTGACCTTGACTCGGAGATGGTAGGTGGGGACAATCACGAATGAAATGGTCACCTTGACATCTGAAACAAGACCCTCTACGGGCTTGTGGTCTCATTTGTCTCAATTGGGGCCTAGGGTTAGGATTTGTGTACATGACATTGGAGTATTCTGGTTCCCAATTTTGCTCCATAGGTGGTGTCTCATATTGATACGAGTAAATCTCACTATGCTCAGGCGACTCAGTGTAATAAGCATGTGGAATACCTTCATGGGAGTAGTCTGAACTATGAGCATCAGAGTCATTATCTGGTATCAATCGGGTTAGTGGAACCAATGCTCTATTTGGATTTTCCTCTCCCACAACATACTTAACTGGAATCACGTTGGTAGGAGCTGGTGGTTGGTTTCCCAAGACTGGTTGTGGCCTATATTGTGCCTAATATTGTGCCTAATATTGCTGTTGTGATCAATAATATGGTTGTTGATATTGGTTCTGATACCTACCTTGTTGGTAAGGTTGCTGATAAGTTTGTCGAACAACCTGCCTATTGTAGGGACAATCTTGAGCCATGTGGTTCGTGTATTTTCTCTCAATAGTGCAATATGGAGCATTCCTTTCTCTAATGTTTTGGTTTTGCATTGGGCATACGTTAGCCATGTGGTCCCCTCCGCAGGTATAACATCGGTTCAATGAGGTGACTCTTTGTATTTTTCTATTTTGGACTACCAGCTTCTTGGCAACTTGCTCAGCTATCTCATCTATTTTCGTGGAGATTTTCGAAGTATGACTAGTAGAACTATCAAAATCCTTATAGAGTTCGGACAATCCTAACTCCTCACCCAAGTTATCTTCTATGTCAATGCATGTCTGCACACACTCTTCTATGGATCTAGGCTCTTTCAAGTACACATATGATCTTAACTTTGTGCTCAGTAAGCCATCTAAGAACAAAGACACTTTTTTGGCTGGTGTGGGTAACTCTGGAGCAGGGCATCTTTCTAGGTACTGTCTGAACCTTCTACCTGCTAGTCGCACTATTTCTTGGGGTGTATGCTTGAAGCTGTGGATCAAAGATGATGGGTTATGCCTGATACCACTCTTGGAAAATTCTACAATGAATTCGTCTAGTAGTTGAACTATATCGCGATAGTTGTGAATACTCAGTGGTTGAAACCAAGCTAAGACAGTGCCCTTAAGAGTCAAACCAAATGCCTCGTACTGGGTGAACAAATCCTCAACCTCTTCAGCCCTTAACACTTGTTTGAACTCGGCCACATGATCATAAGGATCTCCTGTCCCGTCAAAATTCTTCATTGCCTTGATCACTTGAGTGGGTCTAAGGGTTCTTGTGTGCTCACGGGGTCTAGGCAATGGAAAATCATGTTCATCTCTTTGTTGCCTATGTGCTTGATGTCTCTCTTTTTCAGGTCTTTCATTTTCAAATCCTGATCTATTTCTGCCCACAGTGTGTGCAAAACTTACTTCAGGTCTCTCTCTATTTCTTTCTCTCTGGGCTTCATGAGCTTGGGATGATCCTACTCCTTGGAGGCCATGGGAAACATTGGATCTTGATGGAGGGAAAATTAATTCACTCTTCCAAGTATATGCATGTCCATCATGTTCTGTTACCAAGAACATTTTCTCTGATGTGTTATCCAAGTAGACAACTTTGCCTGGTGTCTCTGGATCCTTGAACTCGTAGATGATGACTATGCCCAATTGGCTAGGTTGATCTGGCTTGAATCTCCAAAAGGCTTCCTCTATTTCTCTATTCAAGAATAGTTCTATGCTTTTGTTGTCTTGAGGGATCCAATCTGGAGTGATCACTCCGGTCAAAACTGACTTGCCTCTAAGAGTATGGGGTCCTTGTTCTACATTTCCTTGTTCTAGATCTCCTATCTCATTCTCATGAATGATATTTCCAAACTCATCGGTTCTATCTGGTAGGTTGGTGACCACATACATGGTTCCTTCCTTATCAATGTATGAACCCTCTTCGAACTTGACCACCGGGTGTTCAAGTCCAAAGGGTTGATCTGGATTTTTGAGTTGGACCATTGATCGCCTCAGGCTATCCTCATAGATGCGAGCACCTAATCGGTTAGTCCGAATATATTCCAATTGTGTCTTATAGGAACCTTCTGGTGTTTGTAGATGGGTAGTTCCTGAGCCACCTGCAGGTTTTCCCATGCTAAAAGACATTTCTGAGTCACTTGTGTCAGAGTTTAGTACGTAAGGACAACCACTTAGTTGTTGTGCCTAAGACTTAGTTGTATGGTTGACACTAGACTGAGAAGATCTAATGCTTTGTCTATCCTTGCCTAGGTGTCTACCTGATCTCAGGTTCATAAGCTTTGGTTAAGAGTCCAAAATTTCCCCTTGGTATGGTTCAAAATCCTTTGGAGTCCCCTTGGTTCCCTAGTCCCACTTGAGGGTCAAAACAGGCAAACAGTTATGTCAAATCAGGCTCTTGGGGATCAAACAGTTATGTCAAACAGTTATGTCAAACAGTTATATCAAACAGTTATGTCAAACAAATATGGACTTTGGATGAAAAAGTTATGTCAAATCAGGCTCCTGGGGGTCAAAACAGGCAAACAGGACCTTTTGGAAAAAATCACGATTTTGTGTGAAAATTGCGATTTTGTGAAATCAAGAGAATCGTGATGCTGTGAATCTCAAGAGAATCGCGATGCTGTGAATCTCAAGAGAATCGCGATGCTGTGAATCTCAAGAGAATCGTGATGCTGTGAATCTCAAGAGAATCGCGATGCTGTGAATCTCAAGAGAAGACCACGAGCAAGTGAAGGCACAAGTGTGTGAGTGAAAGCACACAAGCATGCACACACATACACACACACGTGCACAAGGTAAGATCAAAGAGAGGAACAATGGAAAGCTTCGATTGCCAAAAGAGTTATCTTACAAAGCTCTAATCTTTAACACGCTAACCTCAAATATAAGCTCTCTAGTTCTTTTTATAGTTTTTTGAGTAGTTTTGGCTATGTCCAGACCTAGTGTCCGACCTAGTTAAAAATTAGGTTCCAGGGCTTATTTGAGGGCTCAAACGAAGTCTAAAAATTATGAAAATTGGTAGGATGATACTTCTAATACTCCCCAAGCTCGAGGACTCCTTGACTTAAACAAAATGGAGTTACAAAAATAGAAAATGGTATTTACAATGGTTTTTAGTGATGGAAATCACTATTTTTGTAGGGGATTCTTCTAAAAATTTGACATGTACTTCTTGGAACTCCCTACTTGCTCCTTCTTCTTGTGTGTGTCCACCTTTCTGATATGCTTCCATGCTTGTGCTTGACCTTGAGTTCCAACAATACCCCAATGGTTCCAAACACCACAAACGATGATCCTACATGGGATTTGGACCATCCTACATGACAAGCCTAAGTCGGCCTACCCATGTTCTAGGGTCACGGTAGCTTGATCAATGCCAAAATAATCTCCACCATTGATCTATGGGATAAATCCAATTGTAAAAAGGTAGGATCAACAACCATTTGTTTGTAACCCTTGATCTTGCTTAATCCACACTTAGGATCAAGTCGAGATCCAATGGCCCACATCAAATAGACCCTTCCCTAAGTTAAGAAAGCTACTTTTGTTTCTAGCCCTTGATTTAGGTTGATCCTCACATTGGATCAATCCCAAATCTAATGGCTTAGAAGTAACCTTCCTAACTATCCATCTATGATCTATTATAGACCTCATCTGACCTCAAAACCATGAACCTACCAATGTCCAACACTCTCATATGGCTTCTGGGGCCTTACAAATAGAGTGTTATGGAACAATGGTGGTACTACATAAGGGTGATGAACATATCTAACATGGTACTCTTCCCTCTACATTGGAAGGCCTTGCAGACAAATGGTATACTCAATATGCAGACGGCCACTTCACTACATGGGAGGCACTGAAAACGGCATTCTCGTAGACATTCTGACCAAGCGACTCCTCGAAAAGAGCTCTAGATCAACTAGAGAACCTAAAACTGAGATCAGGTGAATCCTGTCATGAACTTCACACTAGAATAAAAGCACTTGTTTCATGTCTGCCACATGCGCCAGGTGATTTCTTGGTAAAAAATGGATAGAAAAAGCTCTGCCTAAGTCATCTCAGTAGAAGCTTCGTGAATCTCTTAGACTGGATGCAACACTTGATGATTTTGTCACAACTACATCACACATTGAGGAAGCTAGGATACATTTTGAAGGGGAGGCCCAACCAAATTATGCATCAGACTTAGATCCTATCGGGCAACTCAGGAAGGAGTTGGAAGCCTTAAGAATGCAGCAAAGTCACCAAGAAGAGAAGGTCATGCTGCCACCCCCGCCCTACAATGCTGATGAAGTAGCTCAACTTCTTCATGAGTTAGAAGATTTGCAGACTATACATGACATACGAAGGCAGGTTTGGTGTACAATATGTAGCAATAGTGGACATTCCAATGGTAATTGTCATAACAAGGTCAGTTGTCAATTATGTGGCAAAGATGGTGATGAAGCTAGAGACTGCTACTACCTCAAGGGAGCACAACAATGAGGTGAACATCAAGCTTTGGATTCATATTATGCTAGTACTTCAAATGCACCTAATAGAGAAGAGACCCATCCAACTCGGCCTAGATATAATAGGCCAATGATGTGTTATCACTGTGGTGAGTATGGCCATATGCAGAACAAGTGTTCCCTACCAAAAGGCGCACCTCCCTGTCAGCATTGTCCAGATGCTAAGGATCACTATATGAGAGATTGCCAAAGGAGCTGCCTTGCTCCAATTCACATGATTTCCATCTCCCCACAAGTAGAAGGTATGACCACTCAGTCTTATGTTGTTTCATCTTCTTCAATGCCAATGATGACTAGAGCCAGGCAAACGACAACAACCTGTAGGGAGGAACAACATGGAATCAAAGATAGAGATGAGGAAAAGAAGGCGGGATGGAAGGACCAAGTAGACATTGAAGGAGCTTATGAAAGGGTGACTACTTCGCTAAAGAATCAACCAACAAGTTCTCACGAAGACACACAAGAGGTGAACATTAAGGAAATCTTGAGAGGTATTCATCATAAGATTAGTATGTACCAACTCATAAATATGGATTCAAAAGTAAGAAGTGATTTGTTGAAGATTATACACTCTGCATACTTATTCCCACCTCCTAGCATAGATAGTTTTATGGTTGACTTCCCCCCTGCACCCTTGGCTAACTATCAGAGCTCAAGGTTATCTGTTTTTATAAAGGATGAAGCTCTCACAGGTGTTATTATAGATGGAGGTTCTGGCATCAATTTGATGCCGGATTTCACCATGAAGAAACTAAAACTGAACCCCACCAAGGCGGCACCCCTCAGAGTTACATTAGCAGATCAACATCGGGTTGTGCCACTCGGCATTGTTGAAAAGGTACTTATGATATTGTAGGGTTGTCACTTTTTTCTAGACTTTGTTGTTACTGCCCTGCCACAGGAGACTTCCTACCCTCTACTCTTGGGAAGGCCTTGACTAAGGCAAGCAAAGGCTCTACATGATTGGGGAAAGAACAAGTTATGGATTTCCACATGTACTAACAATCAATTACATATACATCTAGAAGAAGGATCAGACATCAATAAGGCTACTGGTATACAATGGAAACTTAGGTAATGCCTTTTGAAGATGATACCCTACTAAATTGGATGATGGGGAGTGCAGAATGTTGCACAGTGGAGATATGTGAAGTAAATGAGGATTTTATAGAAGAAGCACAAGGAGGCCAGGAAGAGGAAAAATTTGATGTTTTTCACTTGAACAGAATAGAAAAGAGTAAGATATGTGATCACAAGAAACTAGAGGAAGAAGCAAATATTGGGCACCATACGGCCCAAATCAGGCACCTTGCTCATATTGGGCGCCAAGAAGCCCAAGTTGGGCACCTAACAGGTGGTGGCCCAAGTAGGCGTCACGAGGCCCAAGATGGGCACCTAGCTGGTGGTGGCCCAAGTTGGGCACTTAGCCAGTAGTGGCCAAGTTGGGCATCTAGCAGGTGGTGGTCCAAGTGGGCATAATCTCTGGAACTCATTACTTCTCTGAAGCAAGGTAGTTGAAATCTTTTTTAAGCACCTCTCAAAGGACCGAAACCTCTAATTGGGTGGGCCATTAGACCCGAGTAGTCAAAATTTGACAATAGGCACCACTACAATGATATGTAAGGAGAAGATAGGTAAACATGAAAAATTGAATGATTTTATGCTTGCAAGACCAGAAAGTAACAAAGTTGTGCATGCATCTGAGGAGGCTAATTTTGACCTTGGATCCAGACAAGACCTCCCATTTTCAAATATACCTTTAGAATGGACCAAGGAACAGATTGCAGACCACAAACTGAACTCTACTCCTGCATACAATGGGGATGAATTTTCAAGTAAGTACAATTTTGAAATGGTTGTTCAAGAAGTAAATCTTGGAGATGAAGAGAACCCTCAAATAGTTCATTTGGCCTCTTGGTTGTGGCATTATCCCCCTTTACTACAGAAGGTAACTTCTCTACTTTTTGCCTACAAAAATGTCTTTGCATGGTCCTACAAAGACCTAACAGGGATACCAGAGGAGCTTGGATTACATCGAATATCTTTAGTTGAAGGAGCTTCACCTGCAAGAAGTAGGCCTTATTGACTCAACCTAAGTATGCAGAGGCAGTAAAGCTAGAAATGACAAAACTCGAAGAGGCAAGTATTATTGTTCCAGTAGAACATTCAAGGTGGCTTTCTTCCATGGACATTGTACCAAAGAAAAATAGTGGCAAAATAAGAGTATGCGTTGATTTTCATGCTTTAAATAAGGTGATTGTTCAAGATGGATTTCCTCAATCATTCACAGAGCAGGTACTTGAAGAAGTAGACGGACACACTTTGTATAATTTCCTTGATGGCTTTAGTGGCTACAACCAGATAATAATTCATCCCGATGATAGAGACAAGACAACCTTTGTTACTCCATGGGGCACTTACGTTTATACCCGCATGGCATTTTGATTGAAAAATGCACCGGCTTCATTTAATAGAACAATGTATCTGATATTGTGAAAGTGGTTGTTGGCAGTAGTCAAGGAACTGAAGGACTCACAAGACAAGGAAGCCAACGAAGGGAGTCAAAGCGAAGAGAAGACACAAGCAGACATAGTAGTCAACGAAGATCTGGCAAGTAGGCCATTATTTTTTTCATGAAGCTAAAGCATATCAAAGAGGTGGACACACCAGGAGAAGGAGAAAGTAGGGAGCTCGAAGATGTGTATGTCAAATCGTTAAAGGAAATCCCTACAAAAATAGTGATTTTCATCACTAAGGGCCACTGTAAATACCATTTCATATTTTTGTAGCTCCATTTTGTGCAAGCCAAGGAGTCCTTGAGCTTGAGGAGCATTAGAAGTACCTGCCTATCCATTCTCATAGTTTTTAGACTCCGTTTGAGCCCTCAAATAGGCCCTAGAACCTAATTTTTAACTGGGCCGGACACTAGGTCTGGAGAGGGCCAAAAACTAGTCAAAAACTATAAATAGAGCTAGAGAGCTCATTTTTGGGGAAGCTTGTAATTGATTTGAACTTGTATGAGCATTTTGGAAGGAATCTAAAAGAACTCCATTGTCCCTCTCTTTGCTCTTGGCTTGTCTGCGCGTGTGTGTGTATGTGTGTGCATTTTAGTGTGCTTCTCACTCACGCACTTGTGCCTTCACTTGCTCGAGGTCATCGTACCATCCTCACGTCTTCCCAGATTGACATTAAAGGAGGTGCTACTCATCACTGAGCTACACCAAATTTTGGCGCCGTTGCTGGGGATCGAGCTTTGAGGACGAGCGTGTGATGGTAAGACGTAGAGTTGAGATGTTGGTGTTGTAGGTAATTTCTTTACTTTTTCTTATTTTTCTCTTCTTTTACTTCATCATCATCATCACCATCACCATCCTCACCATCTCCCACCTCCATCTCCATCATCGCGAAGATTTCAGTTTTTTATCATATCACCTTCCCCCCTCCATTTCCCTCATTCCACTTGTGATAGAGAGCGAGAGACCGATTTGTGTGCACTCTTTTTGCATGTTTCTTGAGTTTTCTTGCAGGATCTGGATATTCCACCATCTCCAGAAGGCTCCACAGGTACGGAAAAGCTCGGCCCTGTCTCTGTGTTGCAGACCCCTATCGATCGCAATCGAGAGAAAAATCGCTTATCTGGTAAAACAAAGCACACCACAATGACACACAAGATGAGCACACTCTAAATCATCTAAAACAGTAAAAAAATTCAGTGTTTCTCTGTCAATCGCGATCAACACCATCGATTGCGATCGACAGCCATGATCGACAACCTTTGTCAATCGTGACCGACAGACCCTGTCAATCGCGATCGACAGACCTGTCAATCGCGATCGACAGACCTGTCGATCGCGATCGAAAGACCCAATGACCGACTGACTACCACGTAGGATTCACTCAATCATGATTGACACTGTCGATCGCGATCGACTGAAATTTGACGATTGACACCAAAACTCGCGTTGCCATGTGTCCATCGCGACGGACACATCCCCGATCGACTGAAATCACGGCAAAAATCTCAGAAAAAGTGTCGATCGTGATTGACACCATCGATCGCGATTGACAAGACTCACGACGGACTCTGTCGATCGTGATTGACATTGCCAATCGCGACTGACATGTCAATCGAGACCGACAAGCCCCGACGGACACCTCTGTCAATCATGATTGATAGACCTGTCGATCGCGATTGACAGGCTTTTTTGGCCAAATTTCTAGGGTTTTCATTACATGTTTTCGGGGTAAATTCTAGGCATATTTATCAAGAAAATAGTGATTTGTGAGGTCCCGACACTTGTACCTTGAGAGAAAATCTTGTTTTCCTGATAACCTGTTTTACCTTGTTTTAACCCTAGATCCTGAACAGTCATAACTTTCTCATACGAAGTCCGTTTGCTTTGATTTTTGTTTTGTTGGAAAGCTCGTGGGGAGTACAACCAAAACTTTGACTAGTTACGATAAAATTAATATCAAGATTATTAGACATACTATTTTGAAGTGACTATACCCAGGGGGAAGAAAAGCTAAGGGGTCTTCAGGATTGTTTTCCATAAAACCAAAAGAATAGTTGATCTTTGAATTACATGAATGAAAGTGATTTTTTGTGTCCTTTGAATCTAAGTCTTGAGCTAACTTTGGGACTTTTACAGGTCCACTGAGAGCACTAGAAGGCATCCAAAGCAAGGGTAATCTGCAAGCTTGAGAACTGGGTTCTTGAGCACCAAAGAGCAAGGGAGCTTCAAGTGAGGTTGGAATACTCTCAACTCCCTCTGTCAATTCCTAGCTTAGGCTACACGAGTAGTGCTAGAAGTAAGTCAGGGCAACGATAGGCACGAGACAAGTCAAAGACTATCTGAGAAATCAAGTTCAAGACAAGAGATAACTTGTGTGTGACCGACAACTTTAAAGGAAAAGAATTTAACGTGGAACGAACAACTTAAAGTGCGGAAATTCACTCAAGTATTCTTGACGACGTGATACAGACAAAAGCTTAAAACACGATAATCAACTCGAAAAAGAATCAAGTAACTAATACAAAAGAACTCAGCAACGAGGTTGAACTTGGGTAAAAATTGGGATTGCTCAGTTAGGCATATGAACCTTAGATCAGGATGACATCTAGGAAGAGATAGACAAAGTCTTAGGTCTTCAGAGGCTAGTGTCAATCACACTACTAGGTCTTGGGCCCAACAATTGAGCCATCACTCATACTACCCTAACTCTGAAACTAGCGAGTCTGAGATGTCTCAGGGGATGGAGAGACCTATAGGAAGTTCAAGAGTGCCATATTTACATATGGTAGAAGGCCCTTACAAGACACAGTTGGAATACCTTAGGACCAACCGATTAGGTGCTAGCATCTATGAGGATGGCCTAGGAAGATCTGTGGTACAGATCAAAAACCCAGATCAATCCATTGGGCTGGAACACCCAGCTGTCAAGTTTGAAAATGGAGCATACCTAGACAAGGAAGGAACCATATATGTAGTCACCAGTCATCCAGATAGGACATACGAATTTGGAAACGTGATCGCAGAAATGGACTGAGGTGACCTGGAGCAAGGAAACATGGGTGTAGAACCTAGAACCCCCCGCGGCAAATCTGTTCTCACTAGGATTATCACACCAGAGTGGATTCCCCAAGACAATAAGAGCATAGATCTACTCCTGAACCGAGAGACTGATGAAGCCTTTTGGAGGTATAAATCTGATGAGCCAAATGAGGTAGGAACAATCATGATATATGAGTTCAAAGATCTTGATAGCCCAGGCAGAGTGATCTACTTAGATCACGCCTCAGAGAGGATCTTTGTGGTTACAGAACATGATGGGCATGCTTACACTTGGAAAGGTGAATTTATTTTTCCCCAACCAAGGTCGAATGTGTCCTTTGGTCACCCAGGAGCTGGAACATTCCAAGCTCATGGAGCTCAAAGAGACAGACATAGAGATAGACCTGAGGTAAGCTTTGCCAACCCAGTGGGAAGAGAAAGAACGAGAACAGAAACAAATAGAGCAGAACCTGAGGGACTTAGAGCCCCAAGGAACCAAAGGAACGCGGATGAATTCCCTCTACCAAGACCTAGAGAGCACACGAGGACTTTGAGACCGACCCAGCTAGTTAAGTCCATGAAGAACTACTTCGATGGCACAGGAGACCCATATGATCATGTGGCTGAGTTTAGGCAAGTCTTGAGAGCTGAACAAGTTGAGGACCTATTCACGTAGTATAATGCCTTTGGTCTAACCCTTAGGAACACAACCCTTACATGGTTTCAACCATTGAATGAGAGACAGTTCAGGAGCATAGACCAACTCTTAGAGGCTTTTATCACTGAATTCTCTAAGAGTGGGATAAGGCATAATACTTCCTCATTGATACATAGCTTCAAGCAGACCCCCCAAGAGACAGTTAGACTTGCAGGAAGAAGATTTAGGCAATATCTAGAGAGATGTCCTATCCCTGAGTTACCCACTCCAGCCAAGCAAGTGGCTTTATTCTTGGATGGATTGCTAAGTACCAAATTGAGGTCATATGTGTACTTGAAGGACCCTAGGACTATAGAAGAGTGTGTACGCATGTGCATCGACATCGAGGATAACCTAGGGGAGGAGTTAGAGCTTTCCAAAATCTACAAAGATTCAGATAGTGCCTCTAGCCTCTCTTCCTCGCAATCCACATCAATTGAGGAACTCGCGGAGAAAGTAGCTCAAAAACTAGATGTCACTAGCAAACAAATCCCAAGGTTTGCCCCAGTAAAGAGGTGTTATACTTGCGGTGGTGACCATATGGCGAACGTATGTCCCATCATGGCTCAACCCCAAGTGAACCCTAGTAGCCAATATTGCACCATAGAGCAGAGATACACAAATCACACAGCACAAGACTGCCCATACAATAAGCAAGCAGTTAGGCAAACCTACCCTCAACCCTATCCACAACAGGGAAGATACCAAAACCAGTACCCTCCACAGCAATATGGTAGACCACAACAATCCTATCAACAACCCTACCAAAACCAACAAAGGCCTCAACCTGTGTTAGCTCAACAACCTCCAACACCAGCTAATGTGATTCCTATAAAGTATGCAGCTACTGAGGAAAATTTGAATAGAGCCATAGTCCCAGTGACTCCATTGCTTTCACAAAGTGACCCAAGTGATCATAGTTTTGATTCCACTCACTTAGATAGTCCAGAGGCTTACTACATGCACTCTCCTGAACATGGTGAGTCCTACTATAGTGAATAATCGAGTGAACCTAGTTGGGAGCCAAATTACACAAATGTCATGTACACAAACCCCAACTCTAGACCTCAACCTAGGTAGGTAAGACCCCCATTCCCTAGAGGGCCATGCTATAGATGTCAGGGAGATCACCTCATTCGTGATTGCCCCATGCCTGCACCCACACAACCCCAGTTAGTAACAATAGAAGGCTTTTGTCAAGATTGCGACAAAGAGCATCTCTTACGAGATTGTCCAAAGAATCCCAATAATATGCCAAAAATCACTCCTATTAATGGTATTGGGTTAGTAGTAGACTCTACAGGAAGTGTGGCTTCCACTACACCAGTACAGGTAGTCACTAGAGCTCAAGCCTTGCAGCAGAACCAAAGTTTAGGCCAGGAAAAAAGTGCTGAGGCTAGTGAAACTGAGAGCATAACCAAGAAGAGGACTAGAGCCTTGAGAGATAATAGAGAAAGAATGAAGAGGCAATGGGCAAAGAAGATGAGTGAACTCGAGGAAAGCCTAAGAGAAACCAAGGCCATGATAGTTGAACTCACATCTCAAACTCCCTCTCACACTACGCCACCACCACCATTCCCATCTCCATCCGATCCAACCCCTTCCAACCCGCCTCATACAACCCCACCACCCCCTAGAGTAGGATCAATACTAGTAGATCCCACTCCCGAGGACCTAAATATGATGCTTAAGGCATATCAGGCCAGAATCCAAGAAGGGCCAAATGTGACAGATCATGAAAAGTGTTACCCGAGAGCGGAACTAGAGCTTGAACGAACCAAGATTTGTGCTAAGATGGTGGAATTGGCTCAAACCATGTTTGAAGCCAGTCACCTCTTTAACATCTCTAGTTCAGCTAAGACGCAGTTGCACTTTGATGGACTGCTAGAAAGATTGGAAAGGTTGATTGCACAATCAGAAAAGGAACCCACCCCTCCAAGTAAGGGCAAGGCAAGTAAGAGAGTAAGCCTTCCTGCCCAGGAAGCCTATGTGCCTAACTCCACAGAGCCAGACACATCGTCTTCTATGAATCGGTACACACCAAAATTCCTACGAGAGATTCAAGAAGAAAAATGGGCTAAAGAGAGTGAAGTCCCTCCTCCCATTGAACTTGTGGATGATGCGCATGACCAATTCCCACAAGATATTCCCTCCATTTATGGAGAGCAGGAGAGTGCACAATCTCAAGAGAGATTAGACTTTGAGTCTAATTCTTTACATGAATTACCCCACTTCACAGGCCCATGTGAAGCTAAGTCTACTTGTATGAGAGCACCCATGGTCATGGTATGAAACGAAGACTCAGTCATACCTAGGAACACGGAGGTAGTGAAAAACACTAAAGTGCAGTGCAACCTCACCTTAGAAGAGCTACTCAAAGTTAGTCCAGATCTATGGAAACATGTAGCTAAACAAGTGCCAGAAGTAGCGAAACCCCGTTCCCAGGTAGGCTCTCATCAAACAGTGCCCAAAATTCCCCTAGACAAGATAGGATATGTGAGTGAAGGTGAAGAAGGAAACACCTATCTTCCCATCGCCCATCAAGGATACACAACCAAGGCAATTCTTGACTCAGGTGCAGGGGTTGTAATTGCTACCACTTCCCTATGGAAGCGTTGGGGCAAGCCAGCACTTAGGCCAATGAGAATGAAATTGCAGATGGCTGATGGTCACATAGAAAGACCCTTAGGACTGCTTGAAGGAATAACTCTCACTACATGTGGTATAGAGTTTGAGCACACATTTTCTATCTGTGATTTTAGCAAGAACCATGCCTATGAGATGATTTTGGGAAGACCATTTATGCGGCAGTTGCAAGTGGTACAGGATTGGGGAACCAATTCCTTGTATTTGCAACACCTATGTGTTACAACCAAAGTCAATCTCAAGGATTACTCTCATAGAGACGTACCGCCTATCCACTGGAATCCTATCCATAGTGCCAAGGATGACACGGGGTCTATGCATTCCATAGAATCAGGATCCTCATGGATGCATGAAGACACCCACTTATGGATGTGCAAAGTGGTAGTAGAAGAGGAGAAGAGAGAAAAATCCAGAGAGGTAGGTGCGAAAGAAACCCATAGATCAATTCAAGACCCAGCCTATGCACCTGTAGTATTCCCGGATGAAGAATTTGAACCTCATGGTTGGGCTGAAATTTTAGCGACAATGGATGTAGCCATCAATGAAGAACAATGGACACCCCACTGTGATGAGGATGGCTACGCCATTTCAGTCTTCTCCATAGAGCCAATCATGGGAGATTCGGTTTTAAAAGAATGCGAACCTAGCCCTGATGCATTTGAGGATGCGAGCAACTCCGATCTAGAGTCAATCATTATGGACCCACCTTTTGCATCAGATGAAGAATACTTCTATGAAGTAGAATTTCAACTCCAGAGACACAGAGAGCTTACAAATGATGTGAGGTTAGCCACACAAGTGACCCCTAAAGATGAACGAAAGAAAAGAAAGAAGAGAGAAGTCACACCAGAAGAGGAAGAATCTTTGTTTGAGGTCCCTGACAATTTTAAAAAGTATGAGATAGATGATAGGAAAGTCATGATAAGAATGCCTAAACGCGAGGCACAATCAGGAGAGGCCTATGATAACAAAGAAACCACCAAGAATATAGTTGTAGCCATAAAAGAAGGAGAAGAAAGATGCACGTACATAGGCCATGACCTCATTGAGGAAGAGGAGCATGAGTTGATAGCCTTGCTAAGAGAATACAGAGATGTATTCGCTTGGAGTTACAAGGACTTGAAAGTTGTGGACCCTGACATATGCTCACACACTATCCCCATGACCTCAGAGGCCAAGCCCTCTAAGCAAAAGCCATACACATACAATGATAATTATGCTGCCAAGATCAAAGAAGAGATAGATCGTCTGGTGGAAGCTGGATTTATTTATGAAATTGAGCACACTGAGTGGGTATCCCCAATCATAGTGGTGCCCAAGAAGAATGGAAAGCTACGTGTATGCATTAACTTGAAGAAGGTTAATGCAGCCACAACTCGAGATAACTATCCACTTCCAATTACCGAGCATCTATTAGAAAGAGTAGCAGGCAAGGAAGTATACAGCTTCCTTGATGGACTTTCGGGCTACAATCAAGTAGCCATAGCTCCAGGAGATCGGCATAAGACAGCTTTTGCCACAGAGTGGGGCATATTTGCCTTTCGAGTAATGCCATTTGGGCTTACCAATGCTCCTGCAACCTTCCAAAGATTGATGTGCCATGTATTTAAAGAGTTCTTGAGGAAGAACTTAGAGGTCTACGTGGATGATCTTTGTGCTCATTCCAACATTAGACAAACCCATATCCCTGAACTCAGACAAATCTTTGACAAATGTTGAGAGTATCAAGTCTTCCTAAACCCAGAAAAGTGTGTTTTCATGATGGTCAGGCAAGGATTCTAGGACACATAGTGTCAAAGAATGGCATATCCATTGATGAAGAGAAAGTAAGAGCCATAGCAGAGTTACCTAGGCCAAAGAATGTTAAGGAAGTACAAGCTTTCATGGGGCATTGTGGCTATTACCGACGCTTTATACACATGTACGCCATCATTGCCAAGCCACTGTACAGACTTTTGACTAACTTTGAGTGGACTGATGAATGTGAGAATTCCTTCAATGAGCTTAAACGGCGATTATGTTCAGCACCAATCTTGACCACACCAGATTGGAATAAGCCATTTCATGTTCACGTGGACGCATCCAATTATGCTATTGGATGTGTACTCGCATAACCTACGGGCAAAGGTAATATGGATCTTCCAATTGCCTATGCTAGTAGATAGTTGAATGCAGCTGAACGAAATTATACCACCACTGAACGAGAGGGATTAGGCATGGTATATGCAGTTAAAAAGTTTAGACACTATTTGCTTGCAAATAAATTTAAATTTTTTACCGATCATCAGACATTATTATACTTGGTAAACAAACCATGCAATACAGGCCGATTAGTAAGATGGTTCCTCTTGCTAATGGAATATGACTTTGAGGTTGTGGTGAGGAAAGGTAAGACTCACTTGAGAGCAAACCACCTCTCAAGACTCACATCCGGGGAAGCACCGTAGGGAGTATCACATGATCTTCCTGATGCTTACTTGTTTAATTTGGAAGTTGTACCTCAGTGGGCTAAGCCATTAGTGCCAGTATTGACATACGGGCGTAACCACCCAGTCGTAAACACTCAAGATAGGGAGGTAGTAAAAGCCCAGAAGTACCATATACCACAAGCACACAGATCAAGGGATCTTGGTTTGTTGTGTGGAAGAGGATGAGTACGCTAAATGGTTGCAATTAGCACATGTAGGTGCATTAGAGCAACACTACTCAAAGCAATGAACCCTATAGACACTAAGGAGACTCGGAGTGCATTGGTCGACTATGGAAGCTGATGTCCAAAAGTTGTGCAAGGAATGCCCAATCTGCTGCACTAAACCACCTGTGGAACATGCCACTCTTTATCAAGTGTCCATAGTGCCAGATTGGAGTGAACCACTAGTAGCCTTCCTGAGGACGAGCACATTCCCTCCAGATATGACCCTGACGAGGCAAAGAAGTTTAGAACAAGAAGCCCTAGACTACTCACTTATTGGTGATAATCTATACAAGCGTGGTAAAGATGGGTACCTGAGGCTATGTGTCCATGAGAGCGAGTATCTTAAGATCTTGGAAACTGCTCACCAAGGTGTAGTAGGAGGACATTTTGGACCAGATCAAGTGATCAAGGCTATACTATTTGCAGGTCTTTGGTGGCCAACACTTCACATGGATGCACATGCTTATGTGAAGAGGTGCGATGTTTGTCAGCGAACTCAATATCCTATACGTAAGGATGAGATGCCATTGAAACCTATGATGGGCGGACGTGCATTCTCTAAGTGGGGAATAGACTTTGTAGGTCCTATTAATCCCCCAGCTAAGGGTTCACATGTTGAATATATCATTGTGGCCACAGACTATTTAACCAAGTGGGTAGAGGTAAAAGCCACCACGAAGAACGATGCTCAAACCACAGCTAAGTTCTTATTTGAGAATGTGTTCACTAGATACGGGCTACCTATAGAGATAGTTAGTGATAGAGGGACTCACTTCTTGAATGTTATTGAAAATATGCTCCAGGAATTCTTGGTTATACACAAGAAGTCTGGTCTCTATCATCCACAAGCTAATGGGCAAGCCGAAAGTACAAATAAGATTCTATGCAATGTGCTGACTAAATTGGTAAATAATAAACACTCTGATTGGGACAAACAACTACACCATGCTGTTT
Source organism: Ceratopteris richardii (assembly GCA_020310875.1). Lineage (NCBI taxonomy): Eukaryota > Viridiplantae > Streptophyta > Polypodiopsida > Polypodiales > Pteridaceae > Ceratopteris > Ceratopteris richardii. The sequence continues at coordinate 58,117,252 of CM035426.1, forward strand.
GGGCATACCGAGTTGCCTATAAAACGGTACTCCAAGCCACCCCCTTTCAAATAGTATTTGGCCAAAATGCAGTGTTACCATTGGATTTCTTGATACCAACACTGAGAGTAGCTCAAGAGCACGAGTGGACAGGCCATGAGCTCTCATCTAGAATCTTTGACCTTGAACGGCTAGGTGAAACAAGACTGATGGCAGCAGTAGGAATTTATGCAGCCAAGAAGAGGCAAAAAGCATATTTCGATGCACATGTGAAGGATAAGGGCTTGAAAGCAGGAGACCTAGTTTTAGTCTACACGTTGAAGCAACATGCAAGGAAATTAGAGAAGCGTGGTTATGGACCTATGATCATCAATAGGATTTCAACTAGTGGAGTAGTACAGCTAGCCACTTTAGAAGGCGATATTTCTCCCTAATTACATAAGCGGATGCAGAGTCAAGTTATATCAAGAACCCCTGACTGAAGGGATGCTAAATAGACTCAACACTGCCAAAAAACGCAAGGAAGAAGAAAAACGAATTCGAGAAGAGGCATAGGCAGAAGCTTTGGAACGCATCCGAAAAATGAAGATGAGAAGACAAGGACGAGATCAGCCTAGGACAGATGACTATACGAACCTAGGATATCATATGGCTATGTGTGAAGTCTCAAGTGTAAGCCCCCATAGAATAATGACGGACGTCCTTTTGTAACCTTGGAGATAGGACAAGGAAAGAGTGCAAGGACTGTACGGGCCTTGATTGACTCAGTTGCAGCCACTAGTGCTGTTAAACTTTCTTATTGTCGAGAGTTGAAATTAAATGTCAATCCTATAGAAGCATATCTCATAGGATTGGGAGGCGTGGAAACCCCTTGCATGGGTGAGGTGGAACTTCCCCTCCACGTTCGAGATGTTCTAATGAAAGTTAAAGTACTAGTGTGTCAAGATGAGGATCTCACTGAACCTCTTGTCTTGGGTCAAGACTGGATCTATGATCATGCAGTGAACCTAAACCTAAGAAGTGGACTTCTTCAGCTCTGGGTAAACCGGAATCGCATTATAATTGAGCTAGAAAATGACGCACTCAAGGAACTAGGAAAGGCACAAACTCCTGGTCCTTCCAAGGGTACACATGAAGTTGACAATGCTATTCTTGTCCAAAACTATGTGATGCAGAGGGATGATTGTCTCAACAAAGAAGTTAAGGGTACAACGGAACTCCCTTCTTTTCCAAAAGCCACAGGGATGCAGCAACCAAAGGCGGATCAAATGCAGAAGATGCAGATGACTTGTGCTCAAGGCACAAAGAAAATATGACGCACAATGTCTCAACCACCAAAACAAGTGTGGGTACGGAAAAGCAAGCATCCTATTGCGGTCAAGCCACAACAACTGGCTCAAATTCCTATTAGTGATCAACGACACGACACTAATAAGAAGTCCTCCAAAAATCCTTCTGTGAAAGTGAAGTCTATGTGGGTACCCAAGAAGTCGATGAAGGCTAGCCCACAATCAAGACAAATTTGGGTGCCTAAGGCTTGCTTGTAGGCTCAAATAGCTACATCGAGACCACACCTTGTACAACATGGTTCACTCACTCGAACATTTCAGAATCCCCCACAGGGGCACACAATGCCAGTTAGCAAAAACTCACATTGGTTTAGTGATATGGCAGGACCTCTGGGAGAAGGCACTTATCTGTGGGAGGCAGAGATAGAGTTCAACGGGCACTAGGGCAGGTATCACTTCTTCACCAGGGAATTGGAGAGACTTCAAAATAATGAAGGGCTGAAACCGATATGGAAGAAGGCGGGACTATACGATTACTTCAAAGCCCAATTGCCAAAGCCCGACTTTCTAAGGTGCTCGTATTTGATTAGCACCCTCACTCCGAGCAAAGAGAAAAAGGAATACAGCACCTTTGTCCTCCCATCTCTCACAAGGGGCAATGAGCTGAACCGGTTCAAATTGATGAACAACTTGGTAAGGGAAGCTCTCGACATGAAAGGCATGCACATTCCCACCGAGAAAGAGACTATGGTCCCCGACAACATGAAGAACGGGAATCTGAAAAACTAAAGGACATGGTGGCAATGACACGTACTATTGCCATTCATCTTCGGATGTGCATGCAGCATTTCGCATTCCCCACTCAAGAGAGGTTCACAATGCCACCCAAGAAGATATGGTTCAGTCTATATTTAGCAGATGCCTTCGATTTGACAATCAACATGCCTCACTGGATTATTGACCAAATCCACTTGGCTCATCAACGGTGGTATAAGAAGCAAAAGTCAGTATTGTATGGATGTTGTGCTCTCACAAGGATTGTTTACAGATGCTTGGCATATGATGTGCCAGTTCAAAGGGCACTTATTTGGACCAGGGTGCAAGAATTCCAACGTAGACTATCCACCACAAGGCCTCCATCCAAGAAAATGAGAGGCGCAGTTCAGATGCCCTGTGCACAGGCCCACGGTGCGACACTAACACCAGAGACAACTCCACGGCTTCCAAGGCGGGTGCAACCCTTCACTATCAGATTACCAAGACATAGCACAGACGGACCGAATCTAGTGTTTCCACCCATACCAACCGACTTAGAGTTTCCTCATGGCTTAACACTGGAAGATCTAACTGATGAAGAGGTAGCCAGAATAATCAATGCTACGAATTTAGAAGTGGAGGCAGAGCAGGCAAGCGGGCAGCAGACAGTCATAGACCAACCCCATCCAGTCCAACCAAAAGTAGTCAAAGTGGATGGTGATGAAGAAGAGGAGCAAAAGGAGGAACGAGAGGGACTGTCCGACAAAGAAGAGCAGGAATATGAGCAAGAAGTTCTACAGGAACTTGATGGTGCCCCGGCTTATACGAAGCAATTGAAAAAGCTCTATGATACCATTAACCGAGTTCAAGAACAACACAAACTGTCCCTGGTTGCAGGAAAAGCCCTCATGAACCAAATCCTTGAGGAGGAAGGTGTGGACGAGCAATACCGAGCAACCCTTGACATGATAGCTGATGCGTTGGGGGTACCTGAGACGGTGCATACCGCTCTCGCATATTCACGAAGATCGGAACGACGATATGGCAGATGCCCCCCTCGATCAGGAAAACAAATGAATGTATTAGTATCAGAACCACAAGGCACCACATCCACAACCACGGGCACAACTCATACCATTCATGACATTGAGGAAGCTCATACATCCAGTGCACCCCCGCCACCCCCCTTACCACCTCTCCCTCCAACTCCACCACTTTCACCTCCCACAACCAGTGAAACCACTAATGTCACCGCCTTAGGGTCCACTTCCCATACCGAAGCACAGACCGTTAGTCAGCCCACACAACCTACACAACCGATCACCACCTCTCTTGTTTACACTACTACTGAATCTGTAATTCTAACTGTAGCCACAGAAAACCCCGTTCCCCCGATCACACTTCCTGGCGGTTCATATTCGCAACTACACACACCACTTTACACCTTCACCACCATCACCGCACCCACAATTCCCATGTTCACAATCACTCCCACCACTACATCCACTTTTGATTTCATGGACATATCACCCACCTCCGCACCTCTCCCTCCCCCCATACGTCCACAATCTCCCATTCCCCCACCACAAACTTCACCCTTTTCAAGCACATCATACATGCTCCCATTCACTTTTCCCTTCCCTTCTACATTCAACACCTTTCCCGTATCCACCCCTGTTAATAATGTATTTAATAATATGTACCAATGTATGTCTCAACTACAATAGCATTACCAGCACCTAGATACCCAGCATACGAGCCTCTTCAGAAACCATGAAACTCTCCAAGCAAACTTCATTGATTTAGAGAAGGAGAAGCGGCTATTACAACAGTAGTATACTACACTGCAAGCACAACATGATCAATTAGTTGCCAATCCACCCCAATCAGATACTGATAAAAAACAACAACTTGATGATATGTTACATGCCCAGATAACGGACAATCTCAAGCTTCGACGCAACCTCGCCTTATTACGGAAGCACATGTCCGTAGCACTTGAAGAAAACAAACGACTACAGAAACAGAACGAGGAAAACCTGGAAGCAGCAATGGAGGGTTCACCACAGGAAATTGAACCAGAGAAATTCAAGGCTATCCCATCTGAAAATATGCAAATTGTCTTGGAAACCCATGCCGAACTCCTCGAAGCCCATACAGCATTAGAAAGAGAAAGAGATGACCTACTAAAGCAACTGGCAACTCAGCAGGAGTCACCAAGCAAAGTCACAAACGTAGCCGACACATCTGGAGAAGTCGTAGAACTCAGATCAGAACTAGAAGAACTACGAAGTAAAGTTCTTCAATACGAGCGTCAACCCTCTCCCCTGGTGGAACCGGAACCTGAAGACTTAGTGCCAATTGAAGTGGAGGAGACTTTTGAAGACCCATATGTTCCCATGCCAGCACCCGAAGGTAAGCAAACAGAAGAAGGAATGGACACGATTGAGATTGAAACTCCTGAATGGATGCAAAGGTTAGAGAAGGTTGCTACAACCCATGATGAGAGAGTTGCAGTTCAGATAGCGTCTATGTCACGATTGGAAGAAGTCATCATAAAATTGGATTACTTCAAAAACCTCTCCCATCATAGGTGGATTGGCACGTCCGATGATCTGTATGTTCCATTCTGTGTATTAATGGCAGATTACAATGCTGAAATCAAGCAACGCACAACAAAAGAACCAACCTCGGCGACACAGTTTGCACTGGATGACATCCTTGCAAGTGCCATGCATGGGAATATACATCAACCTACTTGGAGGATCCGTCTACTTGAAACCTACCCTGAGATGGTACGCACTTGGAATAACATGCCATTATACATCAAGTATAATCCATGCTACTGCCCTGTCTTTCGAAGAAGGTCTTGGCCAGAGTACACAAAAACAGTGCTGACAGTCAAAGGATGTGAAAAATGGCTCAATTATGTCTACTTAGCCCCACCTAAAGGCCAACCCACAGTAGCATACATGATTTCGACGATTCGGCATGGGGGGGTCAGGTTCAAGAATGTCCCAGATGTCATGACACAGATGTGCCTCAAAATTTTTGAGCTCATGTTGGTTACATTCAAGACATTTAAAAATATCAAAGAACCTCATGTTTTGGCTCTCGGATTTAATGAAGGGAATCAGGACCTTGTCTACGATATGAGCACGACACCATCCATTAACATTGTATATGCGTGGCATGCTTGTATAAAGTATCTACCTGCCTACTTCAAACAGACGTTTGAAGAAATGTTTATCATAGGGTTCTGGGAATATCATTCAGAGATATTCATTCCTAGACCATCTCATCTATTACAGTTATTTGTAGTGGAACAAGCTCTACATTCAGAAAAGCTACGTATCCCACATCCAGAAGTTCCAGGGCCAGTAGACTGGGATGCCCTACTCACTGATTTGGTCAAAGGGTTGAGAATAACAGAACATCATTTAGCCACAGACGTTGTGGAGTACTACATCCAACGACCCACTCAACAAGGGTCTGTCAGAGACGACAGATGCGAGAGGGGGGGGGGTGTTGGCAGCAGTGAAGGAACTGAAGGACTCACAAGACAAGGAAGCCAACGAAGGGAGTCGGAGCGAAGAGAAGGCACAAGCAGACAGAGTAGTCAACGAAGATCTTGCAAGTAGGCCATTATTTTTTTCATGAAGCTAAAGCATATCAAAGAGGTGGACACACCAGGAGAAGGAGCAAGTAGGGAGCTCGAAGATGTGTATGTCAAATCGTTAGAGGAAATCCCTACAAAAATAGTGATTTTCATCACTATAGGCCACTGTAAATACCATTTCATATTTCTGTAGCTCCATTTTGTGCAAGCCAAGGAGTCCTTGAGCTTGAGGAGCATTAGAAGTACCTGCCTATCCATTTTCATAGTTTTTAGACTCCGTTTGAGCCCTCAAATAGGCCCTAGAACCTAAGTTTTAACTAGGCCGGACACTAGGTCTAGACAGGGCCAAAAACTAGTCAAAAACTATAAATAGAGCTAGAGAGCTCATTTTTGGGGAAGCTTGTAATTGATTTGAACTTGTATGAGCATTTTGGAAGGAATCTAAAAGAACTCCATTGTCCCTCTCTTTGTTCTTGCCTTGTGTGCGCGTGTGTGTGTATGTGTGTGCATTTTAGTGTGCTTCTCACTCACGCACTTGTGCCTTCACTTGCTCGAGGTCATCATACCATCCTCACATCTTCCCGGATTGACATTAAAGGAGGTGCTACTCATCACTGAGCTACTGTGGTTAATCACCTTCCTTCGTATTTTTATGGATGACTTTTCAGTGTTTTCAGGCACGGATAGGAGAGCAGTAGGTCACTTGGAAAATTTGAAAGAAATCTTTGAGTAGTGTCTCAAAATAGGTTTGAAGTTAAATCCTACTAAATGTCATTTTTTAGTCACAAAAGGAACTCTTCTTGGTCACATAGTATCAGCCCAAGGGATAATTGTTGATCCGGCAAAGATCACTGCTATCCTCTCGATGCCTATTCCACTATCCTCTCCATGCCTATTCCACGATCTCCAAAGGAAGTACAAAGCTTTTTAGGCCATGCAGGATACCATAGACAACTTATCAAAATATATTCAGAAATAGCTAAGCCCTTGTCGAGGCTTACAATTAAGAAGGTTCCTTTCTCATGGATTCATGAAGTTGAAAAAGCATTTTGAAAAAATTGAGGCTATGTAGTGCTCCACTTTTAGTTTTTCCTAATTGGTCATTAGAGTTCCATGTGCATATAGACGCTAGTCTTCATGCAGTTGGAGCAGTCTTGGCTCAACCATCATCACACAAGGTAGACCAACCTATCGCCTATGCTAACAGATTGCTTACCAAAGCAGAAAGGAACTACAACACTACGGAAAGGGAAGGTTTGGCTATAGTATTCGCTCTTCAAGAATTTTGGCATTACCTCCTAGGTGTGCATTTTATTGTCATATCTGATCATCAACATTTGAAGTACTTGATTAACAAGCCTAGAGTAGCTGGAAGGGTTTGGTGATGGTTATTGCTATTCTAAGAATTTGATTTTGATATTCATATTAAGCCAGGGAAAGAGCACTATATGGCGGATTAGGTATCAAGGACAGCTCTGAGTGAAAAGGCAACAGGTATTAATGATTAACTAGTGGATAGTACTCTTTTTCTTGTTGCAATGCAAACTAATTGGTATGATGGAATTCTTCAGTTCCTCTCAGTTGGAAAATTCCCCAAACACCTAACACCAATAGAAAGGAGGAAATTACTCCTTAAATCCAAACCTTACTCACTCATAAATGGAAATTTGTATAGATATTTTCAAGACGGCATCTTGAGAAAGTGTGTTTTTCTAGAAGAAGTAAACTTTTTGCTTGAAGCAGCGCACAACAAAGGGCATCTGAAGGGAGAGGATTTAGCTCACAAAATTATCCACAAGGGACTATGGTGGCCTCAGATATACAAAGATGCAATCAAATTTGCTAAGGAGTGCAACATCTGCCAGAGATGTGCTCCTAGGCCAACCAAATTGAATTACCATTAGTCATCTCCACAAGATGGCTACCTTTTGAAGATGGGGTCTTGATTTTATTGGTCCGATCAATCCAACCGGTCAACCTAGGGGTAAGAAATATATTCTAATGGCCACATGCTATGCAACTAAGTGGATAGAAGCTAAAGCCACTATAGATTGCACGGCCTTGACAATGGCTAAGTTTTTGTTTAAACATATTTTCTCAAGATTCGGTTGCCCACTTGAAATTACTAGTGATAGGGGCACTCACTTTGTAAATCAGTTGCTCCAATTCATCTTTGAAAGATATAAAATTTTTCACAAAGATTCATGTGCTTACTATCCAAGGGCAAATGGCCAAGCAGAAAGCTCTAACAAATTTTGATTGGGCTCTTATGAAAATTATCCTTTGATCATCAAAGTTCTTGTCCACAACCATTAATCGGTGCAATCTGGGCTTTCGGAACTACCAGAACATGGACCACTGGCGAGAGTCCATTCATATTAGTATGTGTTAAAGAGGCATTGGCACCATTTGAATTCATTATCAAGAAGGAAATTGAAGCTAGAACCGTCAGAATTGAGCCTCACATTAGAAGATTTGTAGCATTAGAAGAATACAGGAAGCAGCCATGAGGAAATTGCAGGTAAAGCAAGAAGAACGCAAAAGCTTGCATGATAGATATTTAAGGACTAATGAGGTACAAGAAGGAACTTTAGTCTTAGTGCATCAGATCCCACCAACATCCACCAAACTCGCACCTAAATGGATAGGGCACTACAATGTGATAAAGGTATTACGACAAGGAGGAGTACATCTAGAGGACTTGCAGGGTGAGAGGATGCCCCTGTTCAACATCTCTAGGGTGAAAAGTTATTTGAATTGATGCAAGAAGATGGAATTCACTCATTGTACATACCATACTTCTATTCATTTTCTGCAGTTCATTTTGTTTGATGGAATAAATGAGTTGTTGCACCGGGATAGTGCAAAGACTTGATGTGGGGGTTTGTAACAAGGTAGAAAATAATAACCTTCACAAAAATAATAACCTTGTTAGAGTACGATAATAGTTGCTTTTGACTACGAAGTGGTTATCTTAACGCATATGGTCAAAATCCCTCGCTAGAGAAACTCACCTTACATTTTTTGTTGCCTTGTTCACTACCTCATCCACCATCACTCATCTATCTCCCAAAAAATAGGCACCTTGTTGCCCATGTGAACGGGGTAGTCCATTAGTCTACCTAATGAAGATATAAAAATCACTTACCGATATGCAAAGTCGTTTTCAATCCTACTTGCCTTGTTTCACAAAGCCTCTTGCTACATCCCTTTGGGCGAGGCCAATTTGGCTTACTACATCAAGGGCAAGGATTTTTGCATTAATTGGGGGAACACCAAATATGGAGGAGGCGACCACCCCATTTCTTGCACACATAGGAGTCGACCACCCATTTTGTGCTCACACTCACCTTCTGCAAGCAACTTAGGTGACCACCCCATTTCTTGCACACATACGAGGAGGCGACCACGCATTTTTTTCTCACACCCACCATCTACAAGCAATTTGGGCGACCACCCCATTTCTTGCACACATAGGAGGAGGCGACCACCCAATTATTGTGCTACACCTCACTTGCTTGGGGTGACCACCCATGATAGGTCATATAAGGCGACCTCCTCACTGCAATTCTCATGATTAGGCGATGCCCATCTTGGGCTTGTGACATGGAGGAGGCGACTACCCATATGGGTTTGTTGCAAGATTGGGCGATGCCTAGTTTTTGATATCATACACATAAAGAGCGATGCAATTTTATGTATATAAGCAGACAAAGAGATTGCAATATTTGGGGTGACAAAAATTGGGCGACCTCGCCTCCATTCTTGCCATGATAAGATTAATGTTACCCTTATTGTTCCTACCCCTTTTGGGTGACGCCAAGTTTGGCAACACAAGGAGGGCGACCACCATTTTTTGGGGCATGCATCATTAGGGCGACTACCTTCTTGCTACATCAAACAAGGGCGAACCCCAAAATGTCTTCCGATGTCAAAATATCTTTTGAAGCCGACTTCTTTGGGTGGTTGATTACTTGGATGAGGTTTTTCTCCAACAAGAGTAAGAAGAAACTCCAAGGGTATAATCAGATGGGTAGTGAGAGGACTTAAAGGATTATGTGGCCCAAAAGCTAATCTTTCCAAAATCGGGTGCCACCAGCTCCTCTTTTGGACATGGTCAAAAGTGGGCCTCTACTCCACCATGGGCTACCTTGGGCGGCTATCGACTTATGAAGGGCTCCACCATGAGCTACTTGGGCAGAAAATGATGGGTGGAGTATATTTTGTCAGTGAAGTTTCAGAGTGAAAAGTAATGCAGGGAATACCGCCGCCAAGCTTTAGCGGTGGCAGAAGCTTTTGTGGAAGATCCATGTCAAGGCTTCAAGAAGATAGCCAAAGGTGAGAGGCATGGTAGGCTCTTTACTTTTGAAGTAGTAGAAACCGAAAACATAACTCTATTTAAATTTGGGTCTCAAACCCTAAGTGAGCTTGAAGTGTGGCATAACAGGCTAGCTCATGTGAATGAAAGAACCTTAAAGGATATATGCAAGGATCAAAGTGTACTTGGATTACCAAACATATCAAAGCAATACATGATCAATACATGTGATGCATATCATATTGGGAAGGCACAAAGACAACCATTCAACCACAAAGGCTACATCCACAACAACTTATTGGACTTAGTACATGTAGATGTATGGGGGCGAAGCCAAGAACCTTCATTGGCAGGATCAAGGTACTATGTCTCATTGTTGATGACCATAGTAGATGGACTATTTTGTAATTTATCAAAAGTAAGAATGAAGTGTTTTATTGCTTCAAAAAATATCTAGCACATGTGGAGAATCATACAGGTAGATCATTCAAGAAGCTCAAATTTGATGGATGGGGGGAATACTTCTCCAAATAGTTTGATGAGTTCTTGCAGGATAAAGGTATCAAGAGGAAAGTGACTACTAGGTACTCTCCTCAATTGAATGGAATTGTCGAGAGAAGAAACAAGACATTGGTTGGATAAGCTAGAACAATGCTTGAAGAGAAGAGGTTGCCACATTATCTATGGGAAAAGGCTATTTCAACTGCTATGTACCTTGTCAATAGACTATCATCCAAATCACTTCAAGGTATGAATCCTTATGAAGCATGGTATGGAAGAAAACCTAGCCTATTTTCATGTACCATCACAAATAAGAGGTATTTTCATGTTTGGTTATTTAGCCTATTTTCATGTACCATCACAAATAAGAGGTAAGCTAGATGAAAGGACAACAAAGGTAGTGTTTATTGGGTATGATTCAACTTAGATGGGTTACAAATTCTATCATCCTTCAACCAAGCAATTCACTACAAGTAGAGATGTTGTGTTTAAAGAACACAGGTCTTGGTATGATGAAGGCAAACAAAAGGTAACTCTACCATATGATCTTGATTCTGATTCTCATCAATTAGGAAGCAAGCATGATACATAGGTCCAAGATCCAAGAAGTGATATAGATGATGATGAAGATGAAAGGGAAAAGGATTACAAGCTCTGGAAGTCAAGAGGCAAAGCAAAGATGCGAGAGTGTAGAGAATGCTCTGAGCAAGCACCTAGAAGGTCAACATGGGAGAAAAGACAACCAGAAAAGTTATGGATATGATTCCATATTTATTTCAAAGCATTCAATCTACTCGGAAAAGGACTCAATTTTAGAGAAAACCTCAACTTATGAAGAGGCAAATGAAAACCCTAATTGGGAAAAGGCCATGAATGAAGAAATAGATGCATTAAAGGGGATGGACACTTGGGATTTGGTTCCAATGTCACCCAATCAAAAGGTAATTGGTTGTCGATGGGTATATAAACTTAAAACAAGCTCATATGGATCACTTTGTAGGTACAAGGCAAGATTAGTTGCTAAAGGATGCTTAAAAATTCATGGTATAGACTATGAGGAAACATTCTCACCAGTTGCAAAGATGACTACAATCAGAACATTGGTAAGTGTAGCTACTAGAAATTGGAGATTCCTCCAACTTATGAATGAAGGATATTCTATGGATAATTTTTCAACAAAGATCAAAGATTTTAAGGAGCAGTTGATTTTTGTTGATGAAGTCTTTCTAGATAGTTCACTTGTGCAGACTCTTTTGAATGGTCTTCGAGATTCATATCAGATTCTGGTTCTGCTCTTTGGTTGATGATGAAAGTCAATCCAAATGCCTTAATATTTGAGGAGTTAGTCTCTATTTCGTTGCAAGAAGATCATTCCAGGCAGAGCATGTCCAAAGAAAAAAGACGTTGGAATGGTTGTTGAAGAGGCCTCCACACTTAAAATAGAGTACACTAATCTTATGCAGAATGAAGAATGGGTGTTTACTATTGTCTTCCATTATGAACAATGTATGTTTGCATTAGACTCAGATGTTTGGTATTTTGAAAGTAGGGCAACCAAACATATTACCTCACAATGTAGTTTCTTCAGTTCACTTGAGCGTGCCCCTATAGGGAATACTATCACATGCTTTAATAACTCCTCTTATCATGTAATGGGAGTTGGTAAGATCATTTTGAATACTATTGATAGTAGTTCTTTCATATTGTCAGATGCTTTGCTTGTGCCAGGAATCAAGAAAAATTTGTTATTAGTTTCAGCATTAGCCAAGATCGGCTTGGTTGTGAAATTTGTCGGTGGCAGATGTACAATTCATGATCTGTCAAATGGCCATGTTATTATTTCTTCATGCATTTTATGTCATGGGTTGTATAAGCTCATAAATTATGAAAAATCTGTGAGTGATTCAGCATGTGTAGTTCAAGATTCTCATGCTATTTCATATGCAAAGCTTCAGCATGCACACTTTGTTCATCTGAATTATGCTAGTTTGTTATGCCTATAGAAATCTAAAATGGTGTCCTCTCTACCCAAACTTGAGGGACACCTTGTAAACATGTTTGTGAAGGTTGTACTTTGGGTGAGATGCTGTGTTCCTCCTTCCCAAAAGATGGTTCAGTTTGAGCTACTCAGAAATTGTAGCTTGTTCATAATGATATCTATGGTCCTATGCAGACACCCTCTTTTGGGAACTACTATTACTTCATGAATTTTATTGATGATATCTCGAGGCATGCATGTGTGTATCCATTGAAAACAAATTCTGAAGTATTTATGTGCTTCAAACGATTTCTAGTTTTGGTTGAAAATTTGTCAGCATGTAAAATGGGCACCCTACATCGTGATCGAGGGAGGGAATACGTGTTTTCTAATTTTAATGCATTTTTGGTTGAACGTGGAATAAACCATCAATGTATAGTGTTGTATACACCTCAACAAATTGGGGTTTCTAAAAGAAAGAATAGTTATCTCATGGAGATGGTCAGGTGTATGGTCAAAGTTCAAGCCTTGTCACATAGCTTCTAGCTTGAGGCTCTTATGCGTGCAACATATGTACTTAATAGGTGAGCCACCAAAGCACTGTAGTCTATCGCTCCATATGAGGCTTGGCATGGTCACAAGCCATCTATTGCTACATGTCTTTGGTCGTCTAGCATATGCATTAGTGCCTGAACAACAACACAAAACATTGGATGATAAAACAGTAAAATGTATTTTTGTTGGGTACAGTTTTGAAAGCAAAGGCTATCATCCACAGACTAAATGAAATTTGCTTAGCCATGATGTTTCTTTTCTAGAAGATGCAATTTAGCCATTACTGTCATGTACTATCCAGACATTAATTAGCTCCAAAGATGTGTATGACACTTTACTGACTCTTTTTATAGGTGGAGAATCAAGTGTTGGTCCAAATGAGGCCATTTCTCAACCTTTATAGGTTTCAAATGATGATGTAGATCATTCCATTTCTGATGCAGATTTACATGATGCACTTGTTGATGAGATGGGTGATATAAAGGAGGCAAAAACTATGCCTAAATGGATGGTGTAGACTTTTTGAGTAGCAAATTAGATGCATCTCTATCATATCATAGTCTTTCTGGCTCTCATAGTGCTTGTTTTGCATCAGATTGCTATGTGATTTCCCTCTTATTCCAAGGGAAAGTGCATACACTCAATGATATTTTGCCCAACCCTTCTGATACTAGGTCAGTTTCTGGTCCCCCTAAGTCCACAATTTCACTCCAAAGTATTGATGGAGGACAGAAGAAGTACACACACAGCTAGATATCCAACTCGACTGATTACGTCTCAACACCCTTCTCTCTTTTTCACACTTTCATGCATGCATCAACGGGCTCACACACTCACTCGTACACTCCCATATGCATTCTCTCATATACTCCCGCACACATTTAAACATATGCTTGCATACATGCACTCTCCTTCACTTACTCCTCACGCACACCCACTTCTTTTTCATACGCTCATTCAACCACACTCACGTATATAGTCGCACACCTCTTTGACGTTGTGGTCGGGTTCTTGCGCGCTTAGGGATGCACACAGGGTGCCAAGAAAAGTGACCTTGACTCTAAAACACGGTAGTCATGGAAAAGAACTGTTTACTTTATTTTTAAAACCAAGACTCATCTATGGACATTCACCATTTTTACTCTCTTCTATCTGTTCACGCTTGTTCATAGTGCATCTCATTAGAGTTTTAGACATATGGGTAAAATGGATGTTGTAAGTCATACGAAACGTAACAGGTTTGTCTATCGAAAATGGAATGAGTAAAGGGGTCATGTTTCTAATCATTTAAGCATAAAAACTTTTAAGACCCGTATGTGAATAGTTCCTCATAAATTCTGATGTATCGAGAGAAACCAAAGTTCATGGTCTTCTGCATTTTTTGTCATACTGAAATGATTTCAAACGTTTGCAATTCTCGAATTACTAATGGAATTTCAGGTGCAGGTTTACAATAAAGAAGGTGTACTCATTACATGCGCATGTAAGGTTTATACTCTACTTTTGATATGTTAATACTGCAACCATTCAAAACAAAATCAAGGCCTAAAGAAATGCACGTAAAGTTTTGTCGCGTAGAGCAAGTATTTCGAATTTGAATGCATTAGAAGATTTGTAATCGTGCATTAAGAATGGCTAGCAGGAAAGTCGACATTAAATACCATAGAAAACATTAACATTATGCAATGGCAAGAGAAAGTTTTAAAAACACATTGTCATCGATTTTCCCGTCGCTTAATTCGACACAAACAGACTACAAAGATTGAACACTGCACGAGTCTTCGAAGAAGGATTTGCAACCACCAAGCTTCGAGTATTTGAAATAGCCTCCTCTAGATAACAGAGAGCTTCAAGAGAAACATATTATTACGACAATGGTATGATCTCTGGTTAACTTTGTTCAGTGCTGCTAATGAAGTCCCTGCTATACTTATTTAAATATCGCAATACATAACAAGTTTAACACAATGAAACTTATGGAAAGCAACATAGCAAATCCACTGTCATTATCTCAATAGAAATTATGTCAGCCATGTTTTGCTTTTGACTCCGCTATGGTTATTATCCATCCACCTCATTTCATGCAACATTATTCATAGTCACAAAGTTAAAGCTAAAAAAAATCTCTTAGATTTACCACAGTGTTATCAGCTGATATCTGCGTTTGTTGACTTGTAGCAGCTACTTTTGTTGTAGAACCTTTATAAGCTAAGCGGGCTATTGCCGACACAAGAGTTCCCCATCAGTCATTGTAATTCTTCAGCAACAACACTGTCGCATCTTCTTCTCATTTCCTTCTCCAATCCGTCAAAAAATTCTCATCTCTCTCTCTAGTAGCAACACTGGTTACCTCACAAATACATAGCAAACTCCCAACTGTAATCCATTCCTTTTCATTATCTTTGGAAGTTGAAGGACCATCTCCTTCAAACCATGAAGTCTTGTGTTCTCTTTATAGCGCAAAGCTCTCAAGCCAACCATCAATTCTTTGAAAAGCTTGCACGGTCTGCTTTCCTCATCTCTTTATATGTCTGATATGCGGACTCCAACAGACACCTGTTGCATTTTCTAAATCTCTGACTCATCTTTAGTCATGCCAAATTCGACCGTGAAGATTGCATAGAAGCCATGCTAGTCTTCTACGTATCGCACCATCTTATTACATATCTTTGAAAGACACCATAGAAAGTGGTGTTGCAAAAATCAAACCCTACGCTGACAGTCTGAAATATCACTACATGTCACGCAGACCATTGCGTTTGTCTTCAAACTAAATGTCACCCTTGATTTTCTTTTGTATGATCTTCGGCATAACTGTAGTTCAACTTCCTTCGCAGCTTCTCCGCTCAACAAGAATTTAAAGATGATTTTCATAGGCTCGTTGTCAATCCGACCATGTCCTCCAAAGCTCCAGCCACGCTCAAGTGAACTATATCCATGCGGGGTAGCTGTCCTTCTCTATTCACTCCGCCCAGAGAGTTCTCTTTTGCTGACTGTCGTGCGAAAAAGTTTTTACTCTTCTTCTGGTCACTTCGTTTTTTGTCGACTTCCCCCTTCCTCTGAGAGCAACCAACCTCCGTCGCCAGGGAAAAAAACGGAGAGAAAACCGACTAAATCAGCAGATAGAAGTAGTTCCCCGCCCCCTGCCGACCTTCGCGTGCCCCTCTTTTGGTATCTCCCTTGAGGACAAACGATGCAGCCGAAAAAAACAGGAGAACACTTTCCTTTTTCTCCAATTTGATGAAAACCCCCCCTTTTTTTTCAGCTCTGCCAAGAAAACGGCATGAAACTGATTTTGGCTTCTGACAGAACTGGTACACATCACAGCAAGTTCAAAAGAATGCATGGCTTCCTCTGCATTGATTAGGGCTTCCAACTCGGAGTTTTTTGGAGATTTCATTATGATTCAGAGGGCCTACCTTAGAAAGCCTGTATCCTTACATTGATAATGGAGATAACCACGGAAGATGGGCTCCCAATAGGGACTTGTTGCCGCACGCACTGATGGAAAACACATAGCTGCGAGTTGAAAAACCTGTATGCACGTCTTTGCAAATCTGAGCAAAATTTTCTTCTTTAGATCTCGATAGGCAACCTTGCACGATCCATCATGGAAGTCAATTCAATCTTCTAACAAAACCCTCCTTCCTCTTCATAATCCTGATTCAACTTCATGGCTTCCTAATTGCCCATGTTCATCCACTTCATCCTTTCCACCACACCTGCCTCTAAGCCACCTTGATTGAAGTCAACTGGCATTGACAAACATCTTTCTGTTGCAAAATACCTACACTCGTGCGTAGAGTATGCAAATATGGAAATTTATTAGTGCATAAAAACCAACTAGATCATGAGCTAACATACTCCCCTCTTCTTATTTGCGAAGTCGTCCTCGACGAGCCACTACATGCTGCAATATAATCCAATAAGCCATGAACATGTCAGTTTATAACTTGGTTGCATACCTTTTCATCGAGCCGTCACTTCCACTGAACCTGCACTCATTGAAGCTATTAGTGCTGAAAAAAATCACTCAAGAATACATACAAATCAGTCACTTCCAAAATGATCCAAGAACATGCACATATATGCAACTCCATTTCCAACATTCTTCAAATTGCTCACGCATTCCATTATGAAAATAGTCTCAATCAAAATAACACATGCACATCTTTCCATGTTTTACACATGCACTGTCATTGCGAAAAAACAGAAACGGAAATACCGAAATAAACAACAACAACTGAAATGAATTCAACGGGAGATGCAACATACCCAAAATGCATACCCCTTTTATTGACCTACTATTCACTATGTATACATATTCCATGACCAGACACTCCCTAAGAATTCCCATCGTCGTCCCACAAAAGCCATTGACACCCGAGTACAAGTCAAGAGCTACATAAAAAAACCTGGAGTCTCCCACACTCTGGAAACCCCTCGGATAAAGCACACAAGTTATAAAGCAAACTGTTGCATTACCTCGCTAAAGGTCTCATCTATAAGTACACATACAGTATCCGTGCCTTTGAGAATGTTGATTCAGAGTGAGCTGATCTGTCGCAAGCCACCATATACCAATCACACAAGCAAATAATGTTCCTTTCCAGGCGATCATCGCCCTCTCCTCTCTCTCTCTCCCCCTCAGGAGTGGGGAATAATTTCATATGTAAATTTTATTTATATTCACAAGTTGGCCTACGTTGACATTGGATGCGATTCGTGGGCCTGACCACCCATCCAGGTTGATTCCACCCATCTACCAATGCAACGCAGCGCACAACACAAAAATACATAACGATAGACAAGTAACATATATCAGCTAGCCCATAACGAAGCTGGATGCGGCTTGTGGTCGTGACTACCCAGCCACGATGGCTCCACCTACCTAGCAACCCGTTATGGCGCGTAGCTAAGACACAAACATGTACATCCCAAGCCTATGGCGAAACTAGCTGCGGCTCGTGGTCCTAACCACCCGACTAGGATAAATCCACCCACCTACTAGCCCACCATAGCGCGTTGGGTACAATCACAACAACACAATGTTTTTTTTTCTTTTCTTTTCTTTTCTTTTCTTTTCTTTTTTTTTTCCATAGTTAATTAATTTGCCCCAGTCTTGAGAATTAGGGGGAGGAAGAAAGGGATTTTCCCACACATTCATGCAAACATATACACTCTAGCCTTTGACAGATCAACCATCTCTTCACTCCATTCTCTCAATTATAGACACTACATATGTATTCATCGATTTGACTTTTCACTAGGTAACTACAACCGGCTATGAATTGGTCCCTCATATACCTATCCTTAGATGATCTAGAATGTGGGTCTCCTGGATGTCTCATATAGCCTCACCTCGTACTCGCATCCCGACGACTTCCCTAGGGCGAGTCAGGCTCAACTTCAGGAGCTCTGTCATCACTTCCTATCGTTAACACATCTGCCCAAGCCCAAGTGATATCGTTCTCTTCGTTAGGCATTTCCCTCAAAGGGTCCAAATAGTAATATCGATCCCCCACCCATCCTACATGTCGGGTCATGTATTCCTCAAAATACTCAATATAAAATATAACATCCAAACCCTGGTTTATGAAGCATACCAGCTAGTGCGCTTCCTCCACATCATATTCCGTCTCAAAGTCGTCGACCTCTATGTCCATGCGGGCGAATGTTTGGTCCGAGAAATATATCCTTAGCTCGTACAAATAGAGTTGAGTTATTTGATCTGCCATTTTGTTACTTAGCTCCTAACAGTCTCTACGCAACACAAAAAAAAACAATTAGAAGTCCAAAATTCTTGAGCTAGCAAGGGATAATATTTATGACACAAAAATCATAGCTTACATATGCACATATATATATATATATATAACTATACATCTATGTACAAGGAGTGGGATTTCGTTTGGCTTCTCCCGTCCTAATGCTACTTGGAATATGGTTTGACTCGAAGCGCATTAACCTTTATGGGACCACATTCTTCTCCTAAATCCTTAATTTGCATGGAACCATTGGAGTTTAGTTCCACCACTTTGAACGGTCCTACCCATCTTGTCTGTAACTTCCCCGGGAATTTATAATATTTGCTATCATAGACTAGCACCAAATCCCCTTCTTGAGTCACATAGGTCTTGAGATTCTTGTCGTGCCTCTCCTTACGTCTTTTCTGAATAGCTTCCAAACTTTGTTGTGCAATGAGTCTCTTTTCTTCTAGCTTGACCAATTGTATGTACCTTTCCTTCAATGAGTCTTCCTCTCCCAGCCTAGCCTCGATGGCCACTCTTAATGTCAGCACTTCTTTTTTGATGGGAAAGATGGCTTCCTCGCCATATACTAGGGAAAACGGAGTACTCTTAGTCATCACTCGGTAGGATGTTCGATATGCCCACAAAGCTTCCAAAAGTCTCTCATCCCAGTCCCGCCTATGCACAGCTACTGTCTTTGTCAGAATCTGTTCAAGAACCTTGTTGGTGACCTCCACTTGTCCATTCGCCCTCGGGTAATATGGAGTGCTTTTCCTATGTTTGATCTTATATAATTCCATTAATTCTTCAATCAGTTCGTTGACAAAATGTGTTCCTCTATCACTCACTATCTCCAACGGGCATCCGAATCGGGTGATAATTTGTTCATACAAAAATTTAGCTACATCAACAGCTCCGTCAGTCTTCAAAGCTTTGGCTTCTACCCACTTGGTAACATAGTCAGTGCAGACCAAGATATACCTGTTGGATCTACGTCTTGAGGGAGGATCAATAGGCCCCACAAAATCAATTCCCCACTTTTCAAAAGGCTTAAGAGCCAGCATCGGCGTAAGGTGAGCTGCATGTGCTAATGTTGGTTTGCCCATTCTTTGGCATCTGTCGCATTTCTTGCAGTATGTGTGAGAGTCTTTGAACAGCGTTGGCCACCAATACCCGGCCAATAAGATCTTTCTTGCCGTCAGCTCACCAGCAAAATGCCCCCCGCAGGGTTCATCATGCAATGCTCTCAACACTAGGGTTGCTTCTTCTTCCTCGAGACACCTCCGATAAACGCTCTCATGGACAAAATATTGATAGAGCTTCCCCCCAATGATGCTATGGTGCTTCGCCAATGCTAACAGTTTTTGCTTCTCTCTCTTGCTTCCTCCCGGCGGGTATTTATTGGTGCACAAGAAATTCACCACGTCGGCATACCAAGGTATCTTTGCATCAACCTGAAATAGATGTCCATCAGGAGCATCGTCGGGCACACCAGAGATTGGCTCCTCATTAATAATTCGAGATAAATGGTCAGCCAATATGTGCGCTTTGCCTGGCCTGGTTACACTATGAGCTGAAATTCTTGGAGGAGTAGCATCCACCTCATCAATCGCCCTGATAGCTCGGGTTTATTGATGATATACTTTAGGGCTTCGTGATCCACATAAAACATGAAATGCTTTCCCATCAGGTAATGCCGATACTTATTTATCTCAAAGATCATCGAGAGGCATTCCTTTTCTCTAGTCGTGTAGTTCCTCTCAGTGCTATTCAAGTTTCGACTTGCGTAATAAATAGGGTGGTCCAACTTCTTTTCATCAGCTTGGCATAGCACTGCTCCATACTGCGCATCTGTATGCACATGAAATTCTTTTGTCAAGTCGGGTGCTACCAAAATCAGTGCATTTATCAATCTCCCTTTGATCAAGTCGAATGCAACTTGACACTCTCCAATCCATTGATATTGTTGGTCTTTCCTCAAAAGATTCGTCAGTGGTGCTGCTATTGATGCAAAATTTAATATAAATCGTCGATAATAATTAGCATGCCCCAAGAATCCTCTGAGTTGCCGCAAGTTTTGAGGAGGTGGAAGTTGTCCAATTTTTTGTACTTTATCCTCGTCAACCGCGATCCCTCAATCGAAGAAGGATTTGCAACCACCAAGCTTCGAGTATTTGAAATAGCCTCCTCTAGATAACAGAGAGCTTCAAGAGAAACATATTATTACGACAATGGTATGATCTCTGGTTAACTTTGTTCAGTGCTGCTAATGAAGTCCCTGCTATACTTATTTAAATATCGCAATACATAACAAGTTTAACACAATGAAACTTATGGAAAGCAACATAGCAAATCCACTGTCATTATCTCAATAGAAATTATGTCAGCCATGTTTTGCTTTCGACTCCGCTATGGTTATTATCCATCCAACTCATTTCATGCAACATTATTCATAGTCACAAAGTTAAAGCTAAAAAAAATCTCTTAGATTTACCATAGTGTTATCAGCTGATATCTGCGTTTGTTGACTTGTAGCAGCTACTTTTGTTGTAGACCCTTTATAAGCTAAGCGGGCTGCTACCGACACAAGAGTTCCCCATCAGTCATTGTAATTCTTCAGCAACAGCACTGTCGCATCTTCTTCTCATTTCCTTCTCCAATCTGTCAGAAAATTCTCATCTCTCTCTCTAGTAGCAACACTGGTTACCTCACAAATACATAGCAAACTCCCAACTGTAATCCATTCCTTTTCATTATCTTTGGAAGTTGAAGGACCATCTCCTTCGAGCCATGAAGTCTTGTGTTCTCTTTATAGCGCAAAGCTCTCAAGCCAACCATCAATTCTTTGAAAAGCTTGCACGGTCTGCTTTCCTCATCTCTTTATATGTCTGATATGCGGACTCCAACAGACACCTGTTGCATTTTCTAAATCTCTGACTCATCTTTAGTCATGCTAGATTCGACCGTGAAGATTGCATAGAAGCCATGCTAGTCTTCTACGTATCGCACCATCTTATTACATATCTTTGAAAGACACCATAGAAAGTGGTGTTGCAAAAGTCAAACCCTACGCTGACAGTCTGAAATATCACTACATGTCACGGAGACCATTGTGTTTGTATTCAAACTAAATGTCACCCTTGATTTTCGTTTGTATGATCTTCGGCATAACTGTAGTTCAACTTCCTTCGCAGCTTCTCCGCTCAACAAGAATTTAAAGATGATTTTCATAGGCTCGTTGTCAATCCGACCATGTCCTCCAAAGCTCCAGCCACGCTCAAGTGAACTATATCCATGCGGGGTAGCTGTCCTTCTCTATTCACTCCGCCCAGAGAGTTCTCTTTTGCTGACTGTCGTGCGAAAAAGTTTTTGCTCTTCTTCTGGTCACTTTGTTTTTTGTCGACTTCCCCCTTCCTCTGAGAGCAACCAACCTCCGTCGCCAGGGAAAAAAACGGAGAGAAAACCGACTAAATCAGCAGATAGAAGTAGTTCCCCGCCCCCTGCCGACCTTCGCGTGCCCCTCTTTTGGTATGTCCCTTGAGGACAAACGGTGCAGCCGAAAAAAACAGGAGAACACTTTCCTTTTTCTCCAATTTGATGAAAACACCCCCTTTTTTTTCAGCTCTGCCAAGAAAACGGCATGAAACTGATTTTGGCTTCTGACAGAACTGGTACACATCACAACAAGTTCAAAAGAATGCATGGCTTCCTCTGCATTGATTAGGGCTTCCAACTCGGAGTTTTTTGGAGATTTCATTATGATTCAGAGGGCCTACCTTAGAAAGCCTCTATCCTTACATTGATAATGGAGATAACCACGGAAGATGGCTCCCAATAGGGACTTGTTGCCGCACGCACTGATGGAAAACACATAGCTGCGAGTTGAAAAACCTGTATGCACGTTGTTGCAGAGCTGAAAAGAGCACAAAGCAGAGAAAAAGACGGGCAACAATGCAAAACATCCAGGTCCTGCACGGTGGAAGAAAGCAAACAGGCTCAAAGCAATACAACAGGGTCAGATGTGTGCAACCAGGACAAATCAGAGGACCAAAAGTTAGAAAGGGGTAGAGGCCGAAATGTTCAAGAGGGTGACTAAGAATAGCACATTCCTAGTCACTGGTGGCTTGCGTGGCAACCCAATCAACAGGCAAGACAAATGCAGCAGGCTCTAGTGTAGTAGAGCTTGAATCAAGAACAGGCCATCAAAGCTGCATGTCCGTTTAACTACAGACAAAACTGACCAAGGGTAGCGTGCGGAGAAACGAAGTAATCAGCCGACGAAAAGCTAAAGCCTGTCAAGGGACGACAGAGACGAAGAGGGGAAGAGTGTTGCAGAGCTGAAAAGAGCACAAAGCAGAGAAAAAGACGGGCCCCAAAATTTTTCCGATTTGGACATCATGTTTTTGTACCATAATCATTCTTGTAATATATTTTCCGTTGTAAAGGCACTAGAGGAGTCCTCTAGATGCATACCCGCAGAAGATTAGAGATTTACCCATGTAAAATAGTAGGAAATTAGTCTTTTAGTGAATAAAGTGCCGGTCTCTTGTGTGAAAGGACCATTTCTAGGGCACTAGTATATAAGTCAAATGTGACTCTTTGTAAAGAACTTTTTTCCATTGTGAAGAATGAGCTCTACAGATTTTCGAGTTTGCCTCTTTCATGCTGATTTTGATCTTCATTTCGCTCTTGTATGTGTTTGTTATGCTTGAAATGCATGTGTAGGACTGTTGTCTACCCCTTCCCCTTGGTTTTGAGCTGCTGTAGTGCGTGTGCAAGCTAGGAGGAGTTGTGGCGCGGGTGTTGGTGTCTCTCGTCATTCACTGTTTTTGCCATAACTTGAAGCAAAGTAGTCAGAATTGAGTGAACCCACTTCCAATAGAAGCGTCTTGTCGAGAGCTTCGAAACGAGTACCCTATTGCCTATATTCGAAGTTCGGGGCTGGGAGAAAACCTCAAAATACTAAAAAGTGTTGTAAGAGGCTTGCGGCAAACACTTTCAGTATATCAGTGAGTGTGAGAGGTAGTAGTCTTTTCTCATGCATGCTAGCTAAACCACTTCATTTTCCATCACGTGTGCACATGTCTTCATACACTTGGTATGTCGTTCCTTCGGATTGACAATTAGATGTGTGTTAAGTACCCACTATACGCACTTGTGTGGCAATTGAGGTACAGTCCCATTGACATAAGTCCTTGAGTCTTCTTGGCTCAAGTACACACGTTTTTGGCGCCGTTGCCGGGGAACACTCAACCAAGGTGCCTTCGTGATGGTTATAGATCGAGTGTGATAGAATCGTACTTGTAGAGGCAAAATTGTCCGGTGGCAAGTAGTCGATCACTTCAGCACTTGTTACTTCACATCTCCGAGGTGTGTGTGATAAGTTTTAGGTTTAGGTTTAGGAGGAGGGAAGAGAAGGAGGAGTTAGGGTTAGGTTAGAAGTAGAGGAGTAGTGAGGAGAGGAGAAGTTGGAATAGGAAAAAATCACCAAAAAATCCCAAAAAATTAGCAAAATTCAAGTTCTGTCCAAAAAAAGTATAAAACCCAAAAAGTTGGCTCATTTGACACTTCACTAAAGTTTGGTATCGTTTGCTAGCAGCGACCGGTATCGCGAGTGAAGTATCGTGGATTTCAGGCTGTTAAAGCTAGGGGTTGACTTCCAGGTGCAAGCAGAGCATTACATTGGTAAGATATCACCAAGAACCTTAGCTAAAAACTCTCTAAACATGCATAAACACATGATTAAGGGCATGCGCAGTATCGCGGGGGGGGGGAAACTGATATCATTACAGAACTTTTGTGTGATACAGAGGCCTAGGAGAGAAGAGGGGAGTAAGGAGAGCAAGGGGCTGTAAAAATTTTGAAAATATCTTGCATTTTGGCTTGAGTATCGCGATCAGTTGAGGTTTGGTATCGCGATACCAAAACTCCCTTGTATCGCGATACTCGCCGAGGTATCGTATCGCTTGATACCGGACTTGGTATCGCGATACCATTTTGGTATCGTGACCCCGAGTTGGTATCGCAATCGTACAATCTTCAGAGGTATCGTATCGTCGGGTACCTGACTTGGTATCGCTATACCATTTTTGGTGTCGTGTCGCTAAGCTGGTATCGCGATCTCACCTTGCTAAGTTGGTATCGTATCGTTACTAGCAGTATCGTATCGTGTCCTTCTTTGATATCGTATTTCCCACTCACCCAGATGGTATCGTGATACTGTCATACGTATCGTATCGTCTAGGTCCTGTGGTATCATATCGTCATAGTTCCAGTATCGTATCGTGTTGAATCTTCGTATCGTATCGTCTGACCCAACCGGTATCGTATCGTGTCCCGTGAAATCTGATATCGCGACACCACTTCGGTATCGTATCGTACGCGTGGTATCGTATCGCCTTATCCTCGAGATCGGTGTCGCGATACCACACTGATATGGTATCGGCATAAATTCCAGTATTGTATCGCCTGAAACTTTTGAGATCGTATCGTGATATTCCTAGTATCGTATCGCCGAGATTTTTCGTATCGTATCGCGCATAGCAGAGGTATCGTATCGTCTGCTTCCCAAGGTAGTATCGCGATACCAGGTTAGTATCATATCGTCTAGGTGTTTGGTATCGTATCGCTGGCAGTATCCAGTATCGTATCGTTTGGACCTCTGGTATCGTATCGTGATCAAAGCAGTATCGCCGAGAGCAGTATCGTCAGGAAGTGGTATCGTCCAGATTGACCCTTTCTTTTTGTCAGGCACTTTAAGTCATAAGGAGAGCTACCCAAGGAGAGCTACCCAAGGAGAATCTCTGAGGCATAGAGAGAGACTTGGGGGGGTGAATGAACTTGAGATCAGGAAGAGTGCTAAGTAGTCGAAGAAGTGTCATATCTTCGGTAGGAAGCGCTGCCCAGGCTAGTCACCACTCCATCTACTCAGAAACCTCTAGTGATTCGGAAGGGGAACTACACATGGCTTCGGAAGACATGCAAGGTCCAACGCCAAATAGGAATTTCATGTCTACTGTGGAAGGGGATTACCGTACCTCCTTACAATATGTGTCCACCAATGCCCAGGAGATCCCAATCTACCTGGATGGGTTAAACAGATCTGTTGCGAGGATGGTAACTTCCCAGAATGCCACAATTGTGCCCCGACCTGCTATCAAGTACGAAGGAGGAGCATATGTAGACAAGATTGGTCATATCTATATTGTGACTGAATTTCCTGAGAGAATCAATGAAAGAGGAGAGTTTGTGGACCCCAACAACTCCGAAAGAACACAACCTGAAGAGTCTGTGTCTACCCCGAGGGGCAGGTCTCAAGTGTCACGGGTCTTGAGAGGAGATTTGATACCTCAAGATGATTACCTGTTGGAAGTCTATATGATCCATGGATCAGACCTGTTGCTTCAAACCGACTTACCGGCTTCAGGGAGAGAAGAAAGCCCCATGACATTTTATGAGTTGAAAGACCCAGATGATGAAACCAGACTTACTTACTTGGATAAGGATCAAAGGAGATATTGGTCTGTGAGTGCCCTAGACAGGGCTCGGCTGAGATACATGGGTACGCCTGTATTTCCTCAGAGAGATCAGGCAACTACTTCACAAAATCCTTTTGGGAATCAACATGAAACGGAGCAGACCACATCAGGCCAGACCAGTCAACGAAGTGTGCCCAACCATACTCATGTACAGTTTGCAACTCCAGGAGTGCACACACACAATCAGGACCACGCAGGGATAGGGAACCAGTACCGACCACCAGCAAGGCCACAACCACCGTTAGGAAGACAGCCTGGAGTACCGCCATTACGACCAGCTATCCCAGTCTTCCCTGTGATGCCCAGACCACCTAAACCAATGAGAAGGTTGAGACCTATCCAAGTAGCTAAATGTGTAAGAAACCATTATGATGGGCTGGGAGAGCCCTATGATCATATCGCAGAATTTAAACAAGTTCTAAGAGCGGAGCAGGTAGAGGACTTCTTTGTGCAGTATGAGTCTTTTGGGCTCACCCTCACAGGGACTGCTCTAACTTGGTTCCAACCTTTAGATCCCAATCAATTTGGAAACATGGAACAATTCTTTCAAGAATTCATTGGAGAATTCACAAAGAGAGGGATTAAACACAATTTTGCATCTTTAATCCATAGCTTTAAACAAAACCCTAATGAAACTGTGAAGACTGTTGCCCAAAGATTCAATCAATATGTGGATAGATGCCCAATAGCTGAGAGACCCACTCAACAAAAGATAATTTCACTATTTCTAGATGGACTCACCAACGGAACCCTAAGAACACTGGTGTATGTGAAGAGACTACAAACACTGAGTGAGTGTCTTCAAGAGTGCATTGATTTGGAAGACAACCTCGCCGAGGATCTCAAAGGTACAACCGACCTCACTAAAACAGAAGATTTAAGGAGTACTATCACGTCCAACTCCAGTAACATGGAAGAATTAGCAGAATTATTAGCAAAGAAACTAGGAGTCCAGGGACAGAGAGCTTACCAAAACCCAGCACAAAGAGTGCATGTGCTACGGAGATGTAATTTATGTGGAGGAGAGCACCCCACACACTTGTGTGTCCGAGGAGGGACCGGTGCACAACCTACGTATCCATACTACAGACCGCAACCACAAGGGAATTCTTCATACTGCCACATCGAGCAAAAATATACCAATCACACAACTGAAAACTGTCCCTTCAATAGGCAAGCACGGCCTATCCAACCACCTCAATACCGACCATATGGATATCAACCGAGAGAGCCTGGTAGGGAGATGCCTAGATACAATCCTTATCCAACACCAGTAGGAGCACCAAGACAATATGAGCAAGCACCATACCCACCACCACAACCAGTACTGGGACCCCAGCTATCACAACCTCAACAAGTAGTACCAGTGAAGTATGCTCAACCAGAAGAAAACTTAGAGAGAGCCATAGTACCAGCATCAATAATGACCAATGTGGAATCAACCAACCCAGGGTATGAACCTCCACTAGGAGAGTACTATCCATATGAAGCCAACATGATGGAATATGAACCAACATATGACACGGCTTATTATGGTTATGAGGGCTATGATCAGACATATGGAGCAGAAACCGCCACCTTAATGTATACGGCTCCTAAAGCACAACAACCCATGAGACCTCCTGTTAGACCACCGGTACAGAGAGGAGCATCTATAGATGCGGAGGGGATCACTTCATTAGGGAATGCCCTCGACCTTATAATCCACCACCACCCAGAGTTTGGGAAGGGTATTGCAGTGATTGTGGAAAGGAACACCTTTTTAGAGATTGCCCTAAGAACCCAGCCAAATCCCAAGACACTGCACCTATCAATGTGATTGAGGTCATTGAAGGATCCGGAAGTGATAAGGAGTACACGGTGCCACTAAAGGCCATTACAAGAGCCCAAATGAAACAACAAAAAGAACAGCACTCGGAAGAGAAACAAAAAAGCAACAAAAAAATAAGCCCTTCAATTCAGATAGTGGAAGATTCTGAGGACCCATGTGAAAACCCCCGGAACACAAAAGCTCAGAAATGGAAGGAAAGACGAGAGAAACTCAAGGACAAATGGGCAAAAAACAAGACTATAAACAGTAAAAAGCAGACCAAAAACCCGAATAAACACACGGAACAAGGGAATCCTAAGGAGACCCCTGAGCTACCCCGACCTAGCTCAGATAGGGAGAAGCCAGGATCAATTCTAGCAGACCCAAAGCCAGACGACTTAGACATGTGGTTAAAAGCCTACCAAGCTAGAATCAAGATGGGCCCAAGCGTTGAACAACATGAAAAAATCTACCCTAAAGGGGAATTAGAAAAAGAAAGACTGACCATATGCAGGAAACTCATAGAAGTAGCACAAGCAACCCTAGAAAAGCCTATTCCAATTCTACTAGAGACCAGGATTGCGCATAGTCTGTATGAAGAATGCTTAAAGTCCAATGACAAAGAACCTAGGAAAGAAGATGACCAAACCGGCCAGATAACAACCCAAGAGGAATCGCTGTCAATAATCCCAGATTTAGAGGCAGAGTGGCCAAAAGACTTATGGAACAGAATACGAGAGGAGCAATGGAAGAAGAATGGAGACAATACGCCTCCTTTTGAGGAAATAGGTGTGGAAGATTGTCAACTTCACCCCAACTTGGAGGAAGTGTACGAAGAAGTATCAAGACTTGACAGAGGAAGAGAGGAAACCATAAGCATTTCAACATTGCCTAATTACATGGGAGAATACGAAAGGGAGTCAGTAATAATACGAGCACCCTCAGTGCATGGAAAGGGAAAGGAAAAGGTAGAAGAGAGTTCACACAATCTAACAGAATTAAAGAAAACAAAAGTACGATGCAAATTAACGGTGGAAGAATTGCTTCGACTTAAACCACAATTATGGAAGCAAATGGAAAACCAACTAGAATCACAGCCAGAGATTGAAGGACCGACAGAAAAGGAGAAGGAAAATAACTCCACAATACAAGTTCCTGTGGACAAAGTGGGAGAGTTTAGTGAAGGAGATGAGGGTAACACTTGTCTACCAGTCACACACAATGGGTACATG
This sequence comes from Ceratopteris richardii, assembly GCA_020310875.1. Taxonomy (NCBI): domain Eukaryota; kingdom Viridiplantae; phylum Streptophyta; class Polypodiopsida; order Polypodiales; family Pteridaceae; genus Ceratopteris; species Ceratopteris richardii. Next base: position 58,146,577 of record CM035426.1, read on the forward strand.
ACCAAGGCTATTCTAGATATGGGAGCTGGGGTAGGAATTGCCACCAAGGAAATCTGGGAAAAATGGGGAAAACCTGCCTTATGACCCACACGCATGAAACTCCAATTAGCAGACGGTCATGTAGAAAAACACTTAGGAATATTGGAAAGGATCAAACTAACCACTTGTGGTGTAGAATTCGAACACACCCTAGCCATCTGTAAATTCGAGAAAGCAAACAATTACGAGATGATATTAGGACGACCCTTCATGAGACAAATGCGGGTAGTACAGGATTGGGGAAGAGATTCGTTATACCTGCAACAGCAAGGAAACACCACCAAAATAAATTTGCACACATTTGCTTATCGAGATGTCCCTCCACTACAATGGAATCCAGTACACCGAGAAGAAGATGACTTATCCATTCACAGTGCTGGATCAAGTGATCAATCTTGGATGCATGAAGATGCCCAGTTGTGGATGTGTAAGGAAGCCAAGAGAGAAGAGGGCAGAAGGCAACCATGGCCGATAGGACATCCTAACCATAGATCAGTAGAAGACCCCACTTACACACCTCAAATTTTTTCTGATGAGATCTATGAGCCACATGGATGGATGGAAATATTGGCAACTATAGATGTATGTGTAAACGAGGAAGTTTTGACGGTGAATGAATGCATAGATGAGGAAGGTTATGATGTGAACTTCTATATGGTTGTTCTTCAAGAAGTAGAAGAAGGGGAAACCCTGGAAAAAGAATGGAAAGAGGAATATGAAAGTATAGAGATGGAACCCGAAACTGATTCCGAAGAAAGCTGCTTGAATACCATTCAGGACCAGAAGGAACAGGAACCAACAACGATCTTAGCAATTGAAACTGCTACGGCAATACACATGCAGGAGGAGAACAAGAGTAAGATAGGGCCGGACCCAGATCTTTTTGAAGTTCCTGAACACTTTAAAAAATACGAAGTGGAGGAAAGAAAAGTGGCTATTCAAATGCCTCGACGAGAGGCACGAGACGGAGAAGCGTATGACAACAAGGAACAAACGAAAAAAATTGTTGTGACAGTTGAGGAAGGAGAAGAGAGATGCACGTATATTGGTAAAGATGTGTCTGAGGAAGAGGAAGAAGAACTCATATACCTTATTCGGGAGTACCGAGATGTATTCGCATGGACCTATAAGGATCTCAAAGGGGTAGAACCCACTATTTGTTCCCATCAAATACCAATGACAGCAGATGCAAAACCCTCCAAACAACGTCCTTATACATACAATGAAGTCTACGCAGCAAAGATTAAGGAAGAAATAGACAAACTACTAGCGGCAGGATTCATATATGAGATAGAACATACCGAGTGGGTATCGCCACTAGTAGTAGTGCCTAAGAAAAATGGAAAATTGAGAGTGTGCATAAATTTGAAGAAGGTGAATGCAGCCACTATACGAGACAGCTACCCACTACCCATCACGGACCATTTATTAGAGAGAGTAGCAGGTAAGGAGGTCTATAGTTTCCTAGATGGATTCTCCGGATACAATCAGGTAGCTATTGCGACTGAAGATCAACATAAGACAGCATTCGCCACTGAATGGGGAGTGTATGCATTCAGAGTGATGCCTTTTGGACTCACTAATGCTCCAGCTACCTTCTAGAGATTGATGTGTCATGTTTTCAAGGAATTTCTGAAAAAAACCATGGAAGTATATGTAGATGACCTGTGCACGTACTCCAATCAAAGACCCGATCACATTCCCGATGTCGGAGAGATTCTCTCTCCCAATTTGGATGCTAGAAATGTCAGATCACGAGGATGAGTGCAAATTATCAATAGAAAGATCTTACGTATTTTCAAACTCCAACCAAAGAGGGCATGAGGATGATGTATCATATTCTCTATGTTAATAGCATTTTCAAGCAGTTGTGCAAGTTTGGTAGAGCAAGCAATTCCGAGAAGAGGAGAGATGAATGCAGAATTAATCATGGAGCAATCTTTGGATGTTCCAATAAGTGTGGCTATATTGATATATGAAATGCTTTGATGATTTTTTGGAAGGTTATATATATAATGCCGTCTCGCAATGGATATGAAGTTAATTATTATTAGTGCTAATTGAAATATTTTTTTTGGAGGTCAACATATTTAGAGAACTCATGTCTATCAAAGGGTGAAGGGTGTACGCATGATCAAGCAGAAAGGTGACTCGACTTGCGCATGCAGAGGAACGGAAAAAAAACAGGAAGAAGTAGTTGCGCATGGGAAAAAGAGAGGAAGTCACCCGCGATAGGACATCTGTTCTATTCGGAGAAAAAGGAAGAAAGGGGACAATTGACACTGGGGGGGGAATGGCAGGATTGCTTCTCCATAGTGGGAGATGATATTCAGAGGGGGAAGGCATGAAGGCTAACAGATTGGTGGAGAACAAAACAAGCGCTCAATTGAGAAGTAGATGGCTTGCTCTGTGAAGGAGGATGACTGCTGAGGAGGGAAGGAGGATTGTTCGTCACCAAGAGAGAGAAGGGTACTTCACGTTCTGATCCGGAAAAGATGCGCAAAAGCAGAAAATAGGAGTAGTGCACGTGATGGGAAAGGAGGAGAAGAATCAAAGGGAAGTAGCATCCTCATAGCAAAGTTCCGGTCGCTCGTCAATTGCTGCGAAGAATGATGGTGATGATCAGGCTGTAGAAAATTTGGCAGCTCATTTACAACGGGTAAAGAGGTACGGGCGGCGTTGCTACGGACGTCGTGGCCGCTGCCTCGGAGAATTTGCTGATCAAACCACCTACTGTTATGTCTGATACTCACGTCTAGCAATTGAAAAGAGCGGATTTTACATATAAGGCTGCAACCGTAGATTTTCGTCTATACTCCGAGTATTGGAAAACTATAGTATTTTCGCTGCAAAGTTGGAATTCTGAATGCAGGTTGATATTGTCCTTGCAGATATATAGCACTGAAGAAACAAATCTGTAATCTTCGTCTGATAATGGAACATAAATCTGGGAACAACAACGATACCTTTAACAATAAGCTGGCATGTTATGGTAAATTCAGCTGCTACTTATTCTTACTGAAGCATTTTTAGAATGCATAGAGAACTGTGAACATCGCCTTAAACTTTATTCTGATTAATTCATATGTGAGTTTATAGTTTTGCTTCTTGAGGTTTCTTGTGGCCACGGTATCATGCAGAAATCTTATTGAAGATCTTATATGCACAGATTGTTATTGAAACTTTGCGTTTCTAACTTCTATGATTTCTCCTGAAGTGAGAATTATAATTATCTTGATGCTGCTAAGATTTGAATCTTAATGGGGTTTATGTTCACTGTTGCATGCCATCGACTGTAGTTCGCTTTTGCAAGCTGTTATTGTTCTCGGGAAACAACAATGCAGAAATCTTGTTGAAGATCTTATATGCACAGATTGTTATTGAAACTTTGCGTTTATAACTTCCATGATTTCTCCTGAAGGGAGAATTATAATTATCTTGATTCTGCTAAGATTTGAAGCTTAATGAATAAACCTTTTGAACTACATGTATTGTCCTTTGCATATCCAACTGCAAAGGGAAAGGATTGATATGCTTAACTCCGGTCCTGTATTGTTCTTTGTCTGAATTACATTTTAATTTCGAACTGAAAAAGGTTGGAAGTTTTATCGTAACTAAAATCATTTTACAAAGTGAAAACATTGTCAGGTCTTTAGTAATAGGAAAATCACATCCTCATTGTTCCATCACAAAGATTCGTAATTTTTTGTTACTTTGTGTTTTGGTGAATGAGTGAAGAATTAGAAACAATCAAGCTTATCTTAAATTTTTGTTTGAGAACATTGCTGTTAACGAATTTCGTTTTCCTTTCCATAATAACCCAACGTCATATATGCATTCATAAGCATCGTTATTAAGGATTTACCATATACATCTTAAGAATTGTTTTCTTGACAAATTTATTAAAATTCACAATAAGAATCGTTATTCTCGTTTTTGAGATGCTCTTATTCTAAATGTGTTTGACGATATTTTTGTTCCTTCCCATATCATGTGCATTGTGATTTCATCTTTCAAAATTCATGTTAATGAAATAATTTTGATATAAATCGAACTAAAACGTTTGTGGATCTGCACATTTGTATAGCTAATTCTTCCTCATGAATTTAAATGCTCTCTGAAAGTTTTCAAACACTTAAGATTGCTTTCGACGTGATTGAATTATCTGTGTGAGTCAAAATTGTGAAAGGATAACTAAACCTTTCTCTTGAGTGTGAGTCTTTGAGTTCATAATTACTCATAATCTTTTGAGCCTCCACCCCACCTGAGACAATTAAAGGTTATTCACAAATTCCTTGACTTCAGAATATCTTTCAAATGTTTAAAGACTTTTGATGAATGATATTGAAACAAATATGATACAGTGATTTGCGAAAGAACGACTAATAAGTTCTTTGAGTGTTTACTGTACCTGAGCTTGCTCCAAGCACCCGGCGTGCGCCGTATTTTTTGGCGGTCGCCCTGATCCACCGACCGTCGCTTTCGCTCCGACACTTTGAACCCGACGTGAACAAACGGCCTTGCAGCTCAGGTACATGTTTTGGGACTTTTTTCTCAAATTAATGCCAAGTAATGTATGTTTGATGTATGTATAACCTCATAGCTTGTTTTTCGTTTATGTGGTGCTTCTTTGATATTCAAGTGTGAGTTATGGGCAAAAAGCAGCGTACAAACATGAAAAATATACATCAATGTAAAGAATCTTTTGAACTTAGTTTACAAGAGCATAATTCAACGAGTATTGTTATTGATGAAGCATATGTGAACGCATTGATAGATCAACATTTGAGAAAATGGGAAGATAAATTCATAGAAAGGGAAAACAAGGCCAATGAAGCTCTACAAAAGACATTGAGAATGATTTTGACTTTAAATGATACGCTTAAAGCTATGCCAGAGACTTTACAAGTATTAAGAACTAGTCTTAAAACTTGGAAAGAGGAAATGAATGCTGAGTTTCAAGAAATGAACCAGAAGTATGAAATATTATCTAAACGAATACAAGATTTAGAGCTACCTAAATGTGTGCATGAAAAGGAGGGAATGAGCCAAAGTTTGTTTATCGATCCTTCATCTATAACACATGCTAATGATTTTAGTAAATCTAGTTGTAGACATTCATTAAGACCATCAAATAGGACTCGAATGAGACCATTGCAGTGTTTTTGGTGCGATCAATATGGCCATGCATTTTGGAATTGCAAGTCGTATGAAGATGCACGAAAACGGAAACTAGTGGTTGAATTTGAAAGGAAAATTTGTAATTATCAGGATCGATCACCTTTAAAATTAAATCTAGGAAGGGGTGGAATGAAAGAACTAGTTAAGGAGATTCAAACTAAACCTAATCCATGTGAAAGTAAAAAAGTATGGAAGCCTATCATACATATGAACATTCAAACAAAAGAAGAAATAAGGGAGAGGACATCAAACCAAAAACAAGAGCTAAAAGAAGAAATCAAAATGATAAAACTAAAGGAAGAAGATCAAAAATCGATTATAGAAGAGCAATTGGAAATTGATCTAGGTGATTTTGAGCATGAAATACAAGTAGGAGCAATGAAACTTAATAATAATTTACAGATTTCATTTGATCCAATGCTCCTTTCTAATGAGGATTTGTTTGATCAAGTCACGCTTAAACAACTTCAAACTCAATTTAACAAACACGAACATAATCAATTTAAAGAAGAAGGAATTAAACAAGAAGAGACCAAACAAAGTATTATGAATCAAAACAAACAAACAAATGAAATAGAGAAGCAACTTCTTGATCATATAATTAAACAAATCGAAAACAAAATGAATATAAATTCAAAACAATCAAAACCCTTAAAACTTAACAAGAAAACTAAGAATGTACCATTGAAAAAAATAGAAGAAATGATTAAATTAAGAAATGATTAAACTAAGAAATGATTAATATATTTGACAAGAAAAGATGAATCAAATTGTTTTGGTTTTTTTATGAAAAAGGAATTTGATGAGACTTAGTTTTATAAAATTATTATTGCATACAGATGACACATTCAAACCGAGAAATAGTCCACATTCTTTTGATAATTATGATGAATAACAGTTTATGAAATTTTGTGAATGTTTTCTATCCATGAAGAATATTTATATGGGAGTTACAACCTACTTCCTCATCAAAAAGGTATGTATATGGATTTTGTTGAATTTCATTAATGAATCAAATATGGCTTTTCTAATCAATGTTTTGAGTGATTTAATGCAGATCAAGAAAGGATGAATTGATGGAAGCTCCAAAATATGACTTAATATTACTTCGGTTTTTTATAGATGGATTATCTAAAAGTTTTGAATTGATATGTTTTGGTTTAAATGTGCTAATACTTATGTTTTTCACGAGTTTGTTTGCAAGATATTTTTCAGGTTCAAGATGAAGAAATGGGAATTTATGGACAACCAAGATTTTCTTCAAGAGTAGAATATGAAAACCTTTTACTTCCAGTTTTGCACCATTTATTTAAGCATGCATTTCAAGTATGCATGAAATTATGTATGAACACATATTGAGTTTTGCCCTTAGGTGCACGTTCATTTGCACCATTATCAACTTGTAACAATGCATTATGAAATCTGTGAAAAAGTTCTAAGTATAGGAGATAGAAAGCCTCTACATCGACAACCAATTACCCTATTTATGCACCATTTGTTTTTCTAATGCATCAAAAGTATGCATAGTAGGGTCACACTCCATGATCATGCATCTAGTCACAATCGGATCTATGCCCATGCACATATGAGTGACTGTAAGGATGAATGTATAATCACATTGCTATGTATGAGAGCGAGTGCACCAACCTCGTCATCAGAAGCTATTTTTCTTTATTGATTGCACCATTAATTTTATGCATGCATTTTCAAAGTGTGCATATAAATAGGGCTAATTATGCAGCCGTGCATAAGGCACTTTGATTTTAAAACCCATGCACATATTATGCTATGAAATTGACTTTTATCATGAAGCAGAAAACAGGTTTATTCAACAAGTGTAGACAGTACAGAGTCTGCTTAAACCCAGAGAAATGTGTCTTTATGGTAAGGCAAGGGAAAATTCTAGGACACATAGTTTCAAGAAATGGAATATCTACGGATGAGGACAAGATTAAAGTCATTCTAGACTTACCAAGACCCAAGAATGCAAAGGAAGTGCAAACCTTTATGGGACATTGTGGATACTACCGTAGGTTCATTCACATGTATGCAATAATAGCAAAACCCTTGTATGGTCTCTTGACTCAATTTACTTGGACAGAAGAGTGCGAAAAGGCATTCACCGAGTTGAAAAGGAGACTTAGTACAGCCCCAATTCTGAAATCACCCAACTAGAGCAAGCCTTTTCATATTCATGTCGACGCTTCTAACTATGCCATTGGATGCATCTTAGCCCAGCCGGCTGATGAAGGCAAGCTTGATCATCCAATTGCTTATGCGAGTAGACAACTGAATCAAGCAGAAAGAAATTATACCACTACGGAACGAGAAGGCTTAGGAATGGTATACGCAGTGAAGAAATTCAGACATTATCTTCTAGCCAACAAGTTCAAATTCTCCATAGACCATCAAGCTTTGTTGTACTTAGTCAATAAGCCTTGTAACACGGGAAGGTTGGTACGATGGTTTCTACTACTAATGGAGTTTGACTTTGAAGTAATAGTGAAAAAGGGGAACACACATGTGAGAGGAGACCACCTTTCGAGGCTAACACACGGAGAGCCACCAAGTGGAGTACCTGACGATCTACCAGATGCTTATTTGTTCAATCTAGAAGTTTGCCCAAAGTGGGCAGAGAAATTGATCCCTATACTCACTCATGGCCCTCAACACTCTATCAATAGGAATAGCAGGAAAGAAATTCTTCAATCGAGGAACTTACACATTGTGTCAGGCAGTGTATACTACAAGGAACCCAACGGAGTGTTACTCAGATGCGTTGATGAGGATGAACAAACGCAACTAATTGAGCAAGCACATGTGAACAAATGGAGAACACACCAAGGGACTCATGGAACATTCCGAGAACTGAAAAGATTAGGAGTGTATTGGCCTGACATGCCCAAGAATGTTCACGACCACGTAAGTAATTGTGCAGAATGCCGAGAGACGGTTCCCCAGGATCAAATGTCTCTACCTTTTTCAACCATAGCACCCAATTGGAGTACAACATTACTGAAATTCTTAAAAACTCAAGAACATGAGTTAGGAACTAGTTTAGCAAGAAAGCGATCCTTAGAGGAAATGAGCAAGGACTACATTCTCATGGGAAAACAATTGTTCAAACGAGGGAAAGATAACCAACTCAGATTATGTGTGCATGAAGGAGAATATCTACCCATATTAGAAATGGCACATGCAGGTGCCGCAAGAGGTCATTTTTCGGCTGAAAGAACTGTTAAAATGATTCTCTTTGCGGGCTTGTGGTGGCCAACTCTACATATGGATGCTGAAACGTATGTACGAAGTTGTGAGACTTGTCAGAGAACTAACTACCCAATTCGGAGAGATGACATGCCATTAAGACCCATGATGTGCGCGAGAGCCTTCACAAAATGGGGCATTGACTTCATAGGACCTATCAACCCACCTGCCAAAGGATCACATGCGGAGTACATCATAGTAGCCACGGACTACTTGACTAAATGGGTAGAAGCGAAAGCCACTAGAAAGAATGATGCTCAAACTACCGCAAAATTTCTCTTTGAGCATATCTTCACCCGCTTTGGCTTGCCCATTGAGATTGTTAGCGATCGGGGAACGCACTTCCTCAATGAAGTAATCGAGTCATTAATGAACGAGTTCTTAGTGATTCATAAAAAATCAGCACCATACCATCCCCAAGCCAATGGACAAGCTGAAATCTCTAACAATGTACTGTGCATAGTGTTGACTAAGCTTGTCAATAATGGAAGGTCTGATTGGGACAAACAATTGCATCATGCAATTTGGGCATTCCGAGTTGCATATAAAACGGCCATTGGAACTACACCTTTCAATTTAGTGTATGGGCAAAATGCAATTTTGCCAATTGACTTCTTAGTGCCAACATTGAAAGTGGCCCAGCAATATGAATGGAACAGTCATGAATTATCCCAACAACTAGATCAAATAGAGAGGTTACATGAGACAAGATTGCAAGCAGTAGCAGGCATTTATGCTGCTAAACGGAGACAAAAGGCATATTATGATGCACATATAAAAGACAAGGGACTTAAAGAAGGAGACTTAGTCCTAGTGTACACCTTGAAACAACATGCCAAGAAGTTACAAAAACGCGGATACGGACCCTTGATCATAAATCGAATCTCTACTGGTGGTGCAGTCAATCTCGCCACGCTAGACGGAGACATTCTTCCCAACTACATCAGTGGATGTAGAGTGAGACGATTCATGGAGCCCTTGACTGATCAAATGCTAGCACGATTGGTAGGTGCCCAAAATAGGAAGAAGGAGGAAGAGCGAATTAGAGAGGAAGCTCGACAAGAAGCATTAGAGCGCATTAGGAAACGGAAAGAATGGATGAGACAAAGAGATGAACGCTATCTCCAAGGAGAAGAGCCCATCCCTATGGCAAATTACCAGGTCAAAAATCATGATACAACGGGTATGTGTAAAACGCAACCTTACCTAAACCTAGGGATTGGCAAGACAGAGTACAAACTGATGGATGCATTGATAGACTCAGGAGCAGGACTTCACTGCATGCGCAAGAGAATAGCAAAAGAGCTGCAATTAGATTTGAATCCCACAAAAGCCCGATTAATAGGAATTGGAGGTCACACCCTAGAATGTATTGGAACCACGAATGTATCCCTCCACCTAGGAAATTCCTCAATGGAACAAAGAGTTCTAGTGTGCGAGGATGAAGATTTGATAGAAGACTTCATCCTAGGACACGACTGGATCATAGAGACAGAGGCATGTATCCATCTAGCTCAAGGCTATATTTCGGCTAAGATAGGGCATAAGGAGATTTTCAGCTTACTTGAAGAGAAACCTTGTATTCAAACAAATATAATACAAAGTTCAGCGGAAGTTCAGAGAACGCCATTAGAAAGTATCAACAATCCTCAAAATTCTGAAACCAAATGCATAGAAGCTGAAATTTCAATCCTAGCGACGTCAGTAGTAGAATCGAAGTCATCCAATGCAGTTGAGGGAAAGCCAACCATTAAGGAGACTTGCTCTCCTACACCTGCTCAAAACATCAAAAGATCGCACTATTGGAAACCAACAAGCAGATACTCATATCAAGGCCCACCCAAATATAAGTGGGTACGCAGGGATCAAAAGCAGAGTCGAGAAACGTACGCACCCACTCTTAAGAAGGAAACAGGAATCACCAAACTAGCTTCACAGAAGTACATACCAGAAGAAACAGTGCAAGTATGGATCCCTAAGCCCTTGCTTGAAGCCCAAAGATCGCGACTTCAGATATGGATTCCCAAAAAGCTCACGCAAGCAGCTAAACAGGCTTTAAAGACAAAGGAAGAGGTACTACATCAGACAAGGCGAAAGACAACAACTCATAAGAGTCATCCGAGAAACTGGAAAAACAATGCCAATTTCACTCGGACGATGGAGAAAGCAAACAAAACACAAGAAGCTGTAAGGACAAAGGAAACGAAACGAACCCTCTTAGTGTTCACGAAATGGATCTGGAAACCAAAGCAACCACGAGGAGCAGAAGATCGAAGAGATAAAGCTTCCCATTGCACTCATGAAGTTTCTAATGCACCTCAAGTAAGCATGATAGGGCCACAATACCAGGCCAAGCATTCGGCACAAGATGTACCTTATCAAACTAGTGGTGCACATTCTCCAAACGAGAGTAGATCTTAGCTTCATTCTAAATAGGGATGGACCTACTATGTATATAAATAAATGCTTCGGCTACACTGACTTTTATTTTCTTTCAGCAACAAAAAAGCCAAATTGAAAAAATGTATGGTAAGAGATCTCACTCATGGATTAATGGGGAGACGGAGTGACGATGACAATAATCACTACGTTGCACTACATCATTGTATACAGTTATGTGACGCTAATGCACTTTTACGTACAAGTGCAGATGGCTTCTGAAGATTCTGAAGCAACCTTACAAGAGGAAGTGATGGATTTTCCTCCCCAGAGTATCACAAAGGCCAAGGGACACTGGTTCCGCGAAGACCAGCCTGCAGGGGACTATCTGTTCCTTGCAACAATTAAAATCATGGACACAGATCATCTGTTTCCAATAATGTCCCAGGATTTTCGAGTGCAACATACACTTTCTTCTGTTGAAGAAACCATGAAGAAAGCAGGCATACATAAATATTTTGAACTGCCAATCTATAAGCCTGATTTTCAACGATGCACTCAAGTCATGAATACACTACAACCAGCACTACATGATCCTTTGGTACCAGAAGCAAGAGTAATGGATAAGACAGGCGAATGGGTGATTATTCAATTCACACATGAGTTAATCAAGGAAGCCTTTGGATGGGAGAAGGATGGGGTCACAATAGTGAAAGAAGAAAGTAAAGGTGCAAAGACCCGGACCTTCATCGACATCAACCGAGTGGACATAGAGGATGAGGTCAGATTGATCCACCAACACTTCTGTTTCCCGAATATGCACAGATACACGGCTCCACAAAAGATCATTGTGCAATTATTGTCCCATGCCATCAAGCAAATTGGGAATCAAATCAATTTGACTCCATATGTTCAAGAAAGATTGTTCGAGGCCAAGAAGCAATGGAAGAATAAAAAGTTCCTAAATGGCAGTGTGGCACTAACCATCCTGATCTACCATGCCTTAGGAATGAGGGAGCATTTACAAGAGATGCCATCATCAACCGTCCTGGCTCAATATGCAAAAGTTGCGACTGTTCCTAAGAAAAAGAAAGGAGCAAATATTGTGGAAGTGGCAGAAACGAGCTCTCAACCTAGAATGAGAGGTACCAAAAGATTCCGAGAAGCCAAGCTACATGATGAAGACACACCAACTACCAAGAGAATCCATGTACTCCCCAAAACTACTATTGAAGGAAGGAAGGAAATAATGGCAAAAGACTTGATAGATGCTCTGGAAGAGACCCATCGATATACAGAAGGACAAGTCAACTTACCGGTCTAGGGTCATCATTATCAGCAGTCAGAACAAGCAAGGGAAACCAAGAGCAAACTCACAAAAGTACATAGATATCGGGAAATAGGGCTAGATAACTCTAGTTCTGGATCAGACGGCCAAGAGGAGCCCAATACCTCGTTATTGGATGTAGATATTCAAAGCGAATCAAAAGATGACGGCCAATGGGACGAATTACATGAAGTGAACTATAACGAAGAACAAAAAGACCTCAAGCAGGAGGATCACACAACGAAGCTTGATCAAAGTACCAGGAGCAAGGAAGCAAAAATGGAAGGTCACCATACTTTAAAGCTTAATGAAAGTTCCAACATCCAAATCAAGGAGGCCACACCACCCCAAAAAATACGCATGAAGATCTCAAAGAAGGAATGTCAGGAAACACAAAAGGAAGACGAAGAACCCTTTACACCCATAAGGGTTGTGGCAGAACCGTCGCCCATGGATGTTACATTTCAAGGGAGTGCCAATAAGGGTATTGATGTGGATGAAGACGAAGCAGAACCGGAAGTGCACTTACAAATCAGACAACCACATAATGCAACGATCCATAGCAAAAAAGGAAAAGATGTACAAATAGGAGAAACCCCAGATATACCAAAGACATGGCTGAATGTGGATATAGCTCAGCTCAAGCCTGTGGTGGAGGACATGATCAGAACAGCACTAGACACACAACAATTAATGCTGGATGCCGATGAGGATTATGACCAAGCCATGCAGGACAAGATCGAACTTCAAAAATGGGGTAAGAATCTCTCTACTGAGTTAGAGACAGTAAAAGAACAGGTAGTAGAAAAAGAAACTGAACTGAAAGAAATCAAAAGCAAATACAGCTTGCTAGAGACAGAAAATGAGCAATTAAAAGAACAACTACAAGACGTCACCAAAAAACTACAAGCAAATGAGGCTGAAAAGGCACGCATGACATCAAGAAGCAAAATCCTGGAATCACAGATTAAAGTGTACATGGATGAAGCAGAGGCGTTAAGACAACGGAACAAAGAGCTTATGGCCGCTCTCTTAAGTGATCAGCCAGTCGAAGTGCAAGCCCAACCGGAACAAGACATCAAAGAATTAGAAGAGAAAGTGATTATGTATGAAGATCAGCTCAAAAAGGAGCAAGGCACTATTGGTGAATGGGAAAAAAGGTACATGAATGACACGGCTGCCTTGAGAGCCAAATGGAAGAAAGCTGAGAATGACTATCTGCGACAATGTAAAGAAGATACAGATCAGATGGACATTGTAGTACAAGAGCTTCTAAAAGACAAAGATATGATTGCCAAGGCCACTGAAGAACTCAAACAGAAGAATGAATGTATTAAGGAACTTCAGGAACGGCTAGGACAAAAAGGAAAAGAGGGGACACCAGTAGTTCCAACTTCTGCAGAGGCTACTGTGGAGACTGAGGTATGTCCTCTATCTTCCCCCTCATATCATTCACCCGTAAAGGAGGAAAAGGAGGTTCACATTGAACCTAACACACGGGAAATTGCAGAACTGAGCAGACCAGAAAGGGCACTACTGGTGTCCCAACTTACGGCAAAATTTGAAGATCAGATCATCAGGATCATGAAAGAAGCTCAAATAGAAAATAAACAACTAGAACAAATTTTGAAGCCCTTTAATGTACCATACGGACTACTTAAAGAACAAACTCGATATTATATAAAGTCTGCAACGAATAAAGATCCGGACCACAACCTTCAATTCAGGCATGACACTTTCAATTACACTCAAGAGGAGTTCGAGAAGGCGGATCCGATATGGCGACGAAAGATTTTAGAGAAACATCCAACGTTGCGGGTACAGTGGGAAGCATCACCATATGCACTTCAAGTCAATCCATCTTTTTGTCCTGTACCCCGTAGACGATCTTGGACGCAATTTTGGGAAGGACAGCGCCAAGGCAATATCAATAATCAGTGGCTCAACTACCCTTTACTACCTAGTCCGCCACATAATTATCTACCAACCGAAGAATACATGGTAAAGACAATGGAATTTTGGATTTCCAGATACGCTTCAGTTCCGGACTTAGCAGTCAAAATGACTAACAAAATATTCAGCATGCTATTGACAGTAATAAAGGTTTTCCAACATGCCTAATACACATTTTTGAATTTCATTGGCATTACGCAAGGATTGGAGGCTCTTATTTTTGATTTATCGACTATTCCAAGCCGCCTAACTATTATGGCATATTATTCTCGTCTCATGTTTTTGCCATCGACATATATGCAGACTTTTGAAGAAGTATTCTTTACCGGCTTCTTTGAAATAGATTCAGAAACTTTTGTTAAAATGACTTCCAATTTGAATGCAAGACTGGTGGCCTATGAAACAAGTTTCTTTGCTGATCATCGACAGGCGCCAGAAGACGGAGTAAAGTCTCAGCAATGGAAGGAATTCATGCTGTGTCACGCGAATTTGCTAAATCAAAGAGAGCAACAAGCCATACAAACATACACACGTCGCCACAAAAAGCCTGTCGAGGACGACAGAGTTTAGGAGGAGGGACGTGTAGAAGGGGAATCAAGCAAAAAAAGAAGAAGAAGAAGATCAAAGTAAAAAACAACTCAATAAAGAATAAAACAATGATATTTGAAGACATATCTCTGCAAGAAGCCCCGCAAGGGCGCAACACCCATCTCTGCACAGAGCCCCGCAGGGGCACGCATTAGGCAACAATGCAAAACATCCAGGTCCTACACAGTGGAAGAAAGCAAACAGGCTCAAAGCAATACAACAGGGTCAGATGTGTGCAACCAGGACAAATCAGAGGACCAAAAGTTAGAAAGGGGTAGAGGCCAAAAAGTTCAAGAGGGTGACTAAGAATAGCACATTCCTAGTCACTGGTGGCTTGCGTGGCAACCCAAATCAACAGGCAAGACAAATGCAGCAGGCTCTAGTGTAGTAGAGCTTGAATCAAGAACAAGCCATCAAAGCTGCATGTCCGTTTAACTACAGACAAAACTGACCAAGGGTAGCGTGCGGAGAAACGAAGTAATCAGCCGACGAAAAGCTAAAGCCTGTCAAGGGACGACAGAGACGAAGAGGGGGAGAGTGTTGCAGAGCTGAAAAGAGCACAAAGCAGAGAAAAAGACGGGCAACAATGCAAAACATCCAGGTCCTGCACGGTGGAAGAAAGCAAACAGGCTCAAAGCAATACAACAGGGTCAGATGTGTGCAACTAGGACAAATCAGAGGACCAAAAGTTAGAAAGGGGTAGAGGCCAAAAAGTTCAAGAGGGTGACTAAGAATAGCACATTCCTAGTCACTGGTGGCTTGCGTGGCAACACAAATCAACAGGCAAGACAAATGCAGCAGGCTCTAGTGTAGTAGAGCTTGAATCAAGAACAGGCCATGAAAGCTGCATGTCCGTTTAACTACAGACAAAACTGACCAAGGGTAGCGTGCGGAGAAACGAAGTAATCAACCGACGAAAAGCTAAAGCCTGTCAAGGGACGACAGAGACGAAGAGGGGGAGAGTGTTGCAGAGCTGAAAAGAGCACAAAGCAGAGAAAAAGACGAGCCCCAAAATTTTTCCGATTTGGACATCATGTTTTTGTACCATAATCATTCTTGTAATATATTTTCCGTTGTAAAGGCACTAGAGGAGTCCTCTAGATGCATACCCGCAAAAGATTAGAGATTTACCCATGTAAAATAGTAGGAAATTAGTCTTTTAGTGAATAAAGTGCCGGTCTCTTGTGTGAAAGGACCATTTCTAGGGCACTAGTATATAAGTCAAATGTGACTCTTTGTAAACAACTTTTTGCCATTGTGAAGAAGGAGCTCTACAGATTTTCGAGTTTGCCTCTTTCATGCTGATTTTGATCTTCATTTTGCTCCTGTATGTGTGTGTTATGCTTGAAATGCATGTGTAGGACTGTTGTCTACCCCTTCCCCGTGGTTTTGAGCTGCTGTAGTGCGTGTGCAAGCTAGGAGGAGTTGTGGCGCGGGTGTTGGTGTCTCACGTTATTCACTGTTTTTGCCATAACTTGAAGCAGAGTGGTCAGAATTGAATGAAACCACTTCTAGTAGAAGCGTCTTGTCGAGAGCTTCGAAACAAGTACCCTATTGCCTATATTCAGAGTTCGGGGCTGGGAGAAAACCTCAAAATACTAAAAAGTGATGTAAGAGGCTTGCGGCAAACACTTTCAGTATATCAGTGAGTGTGAGAGGTAGTAGTCTTTTCTCATGCATGCTAGCTAAACCACTTCATTTTCCATCACGTGTGCACATGTCTTCATACACTTGGTATGTCGTTCCTTCGGATTGACAATTAGATGTGTGTTAAGTACCCACTATATGCACTTGTGTGGCAATTGAGGTACAGTCTCATTGACACAAGTCCTTGAGTCTTCTTGGCTCAAGTACACACACGTCTTTGCAAATCTGAGCAAAATTTTCTTCTTTAGATCTCGATAGGCAACCTTGCACGATCCATCATGGAAGTCAATTCAATCTTCTAACAAAACCTTCCTTCCTCTTCATCATCCTGATTCAACTTCATGGCTTCCTAATTGCCCATGTTCATCCACTTCATCCTTTCCACCACACCTGCCTCTAAGACACCTTGATTGAAGTCAACTGGCATTGACAAACATCTTTCTGTTGCAAAATACCTACACTCGTGCGTACACTATGCAAAAATGGAAATTTATTAGTGCATAAAAACCAACTAGATCATGAGCTAACATACTCCCCTCTTCTTATTTGCGAAGTCGTCCTCGACGAGCCACTACATGCTGCAATATAATCCAATCAGCCATGAACATGTCAGTTTATAACTTGGTTGCATACCTTTTCATCGAGCCGTCACTTCCACTGAACCTGCACTCATTGAAGCTATTAATGCTAAAAAAAATCACTCATGAATACATACAAATCAGTCACTTCCAAAATGATCCAAGAACATGCACATATATGCAACTCCATTTCCAACATTCTTCAAATTGTTCATGCATTCCATTATGAAAATAGTCTCAATCAAAATAACACATGCACATCTTTCCATGTTTTACACATGCACTATCATTGCGAAAAAACAGAAACGGAAATACCGAAATAAACAACAACAACTGAAATGAATTCAACGGGAGATGCAACATACCCAAAATGCATACTCGTTTTATTGACCTACTATTCACTATGTATACATATTCCATGACCAGACACTCCCTAAGAATTCCCATCGTCGTCCCACTAAAGCCATTGAGACCTGAGTACAAGTCAAGAGCTACATAAAAAACCCTGGAGTGTCCCACACTCTAGAAAACCCTCGGATAAAGCACACAAGTTATAAAGCAAACTGTTGCATTACCTCGCTAAAGGTCTCATCTATAAGTACACATACAGTATCCGTGCCTTTGAGAATGTTGATTCAGAGTGAGCTGATCTGTCGCAAGCCACCATATACCAATCACACAAGCAAATAACGTTCCCTTCCAGGCGATCATCGCCCTCTCCTCTCTCTCTCTCCCCCTCAGGAGTGGGGAATAATTTCATATATAAATTTTATTTATATTCGCAAGTTGGCCTACGTTGACATTGGATGCGATTCGTGGGCCTGACCACCCGGCCAGGTTGATTCCACCCATCTACCAATGCAACGCAGCGCACAACACAAAAACACATAACGATAGACAAGTAACATATATCAGCTAGCCCATAACGAAGCTGGATGCGGCTTCTGGTCGTGACTACCCAGCCACGATGGCTCCACCTACCTAGCAACCCGTTATGGCGCGTAGCTAAGACACAAACATGTACATCCCAAGCCTATGGCGAAACTAGCTGCGGCTCGTGGTCCTAACCACCCGGCTAGGATAAATCCACCCACCTACTAACCCACCATAGCGCGTTGGGTACAATCACAACAACACAATGTTTTTTTTTCTTTTCTTTTCTTTTCTTTTTTTTTCCATAGTTAATTAATTTGCCATAGTCCTGAGAATTAGTGAGAGGAAGAAAGGGATTTTCCCACACATGCATGCAAACATATACACTCTAGCCTTTGACAGATCAACCATCTCTTCACTCCATTCTCTCAATTATAGACACTACATATGTATTCATCGATTTGACTTTTCACTAGGTAACTACAGCCGGCTATGCCTTGGTCCCTCATATACCTATCCTTAGATGATCTAGAATGTGGGTCTCCTGGATGTCTCATATAGCCTCACCTCGTACTCGCATCCCGACGACTTCCCTAAGGCGAGTCAGGCTCAACTTCAGGAGCTCTGTCATCACTTCCTATCGTTAACACATCTGCCCCAAGCCCAAGTGATATCGTTCTCTTCGTTAGCCATTTCCCTCAAAGGGTCCAAATAGTAATATCGATCCACCACCCATCCTACATGTCGGGTCATGTATTCCTCAAAATACTCAATATAAAATATAACATCCAAACCTTGGTTTATGAAGCATACCAGCTAGTGCGCTTCCTCCACATCATATTCCGTCTCAAAGTCGTCGACCTCTATGTCCATGCGGGAAAATGTTTGGTCCGAGAAATATATCCTTAGCTCGTACAAATAGAGTTGAGTTATTTGATCTGCCATTTTGTTACTTAGCTCCTAACAGTCTCTGCGCAACACAAAAAAAAAAACAATTAGAAGTCCAAAATTCTTGAGCTAGCAAGGGATAATATTTATGACACAAAAATCATAGCTTACATATGCATATATATATATATATATATATAACTATACATCTATGTACAAGGAGTGGGATTTCGTATTGCTTCTCCCGTCCTAATGCTACTTGAAATATGGTTTGACTCGAAGCGCATTAACCTTCACGGGAGCACATTCTTCTCCTAAATCCTGAATTTGCATGGAACCATTGGAGTTTAGTTCCACCACTTTAAACAGTCTTGCCCATCTTGTCTGTAACTTCCCCGGGAATTTATAATATTTGCTATCATAGACTAGCACCAAATCCCCTTCTTGAGTCACATAGGTCTTGAGATTCTTGTCGTGCCTCTCCTTACGTCTTTTCTGAATAGCTTCCAAACTTTGCAGTGCAATGAGTCTCTTTTCTTCTAGCTTGACCAATTGTATGTACCTTTCCTTCAATGAGTCTTCCTCTCCCAGCCTAGCCTCGATGGCCACTCTTAATGTCGACACTTCTTTTTTGATGGGAAAGATGGCTTCCTCGTCATATACTAGGGAAAACGGAGTGCTCTTAGTCATCACTCGGTAGGATGTTCGATACGCCCACAAAGCTTCCAAAAGTCTCTCATCCTAGTCTCGCCTATGCACAGATATTGTCTTTGTCACAATCTGTTCAAGAACCTTGTTGGTGACCTCCACTTGTCCATTCGCCCTCGGGTAATATGGAGTGCTTTTCCTATGTTTGATCTTATATAATTCCATTAATTCTTCAATCAGTTCGTTGACAAAATGTGTTCCTCTATCACTCACTATCTCCAACGGGCATCCGAATCGGGTGATAATTTGTTCATACAAAAATTTAGCTACATCAACAGCTCGGTGAGTCTTCAGAGCTTTGGCTTCTACCCACTTGGTAACATAGTCAGTGCAGACCAAGATATACCTATTGGATCTACGTCTTGAGGGAGGATCAATAGGCCCCACAAAATCAATTTTCCACTTTTCAAAAGGCTTAAGAGCCAGCACCGGCGTAAGGGGAGCTGCATGTGCTAATGTTGGTTTGCCCATTCTTTGGCATCTGTCGCATTTCTTGCAGTATGTCTGAGAGTCTTTGAACAACGTTGGCCACCAATACCCGGCCAATAAGATCTTTCTTGCCGTCAGCTCACCAGCAAAATGCCCCCCGCAAGGTTCATCATGCAATGCTCTCAACACTAGGGTTGCTTCTTCTTCCTCGAGACACCTCCGATAAACGCTCTCATGGACAAAATATTGATAGAGCTGCCCCCCAATGATGCTATGGTGCTTCGCCAATGCTAACAGTTTTTGCTTCTCTCTCTTGCTTTCTCCCGGCGGGTATTTATTGGTGCACAAGAAATTCACCACGTCGGCATACCAAGGTATCTTTGCATCAACCTGAAATAGATGTCCATCAGGAGCATCATCAGGCACACCAGAGATTGGCTCCTCACTAATAATTCGAGATAAATGGTCAGCCAATGTGTGCGCTTTGCCTGGCCTGGTTACACTGTGAACTGAAATTCTTGGAGGAGTAGCATCTACCTCATCAATCGCCCTGATAGCTTGGGTTTATTGATGATATACTTTAGGGCTTCATGATCCACATAAAACATGAAATGCTTTCCCATCAGGTAATGCCGATACTTGTTTATCCCAAAGATCATCGAGAGGCATTCCTTTTCTATAGTCGTGTAGTTCCTCTCAGTGCTATTCCAACTTCTTTTCATCAGCATGGCATAGCACTGCTCCATACTGCGCATCTGTATGCACATGAAATTCTTTTGTCAAGTCGGGTGCTACCAAAATCGGTGCATTTATCAATCTCCCTTTGATCAAGTCCAATGCAACTTGACACTCTCCAATCCATTGATATTGTTGGTCTTTCCTAAAAAGATTCATCAGTGGTGCTGCTATTGATGGAAAATTTAAAATAAATCGTCGATAATAATTAGCATGCCCCAAGAATCCTCTGAGTTGCCGCAAGTTTTGAGGAGATGGAAGTTGTCCAATTTTTTGTACTTTATCCTCGTCAACCGCGATCCCTCAATCGAAGAAGGATTTGCAACCACCAAGCTTCGAGTATTTGAAATAGCCTCCTCTACATAACAGAGAGCTTCAAGAGAAACATATTATTACGACAATGGTATGATCTCTGGTTAACTTTGTTCAGTGCTGCTAATGAAGTCCCTGCTATACTTATTTAAATATCGCAATACATAACAAGTTTAACACAATGAAACTTATGGAAAGCAACATAGCAAATCCACTCTCATTATCTCAATAGAAATTATGTCAGCCATGTTTTGCTTTCGACTCCGCTATGGTTATTATCCATCCAACTCATTTCATGCAACATTATTCATAGTCACAAAGTTAAAGCTAAAAAAAATCTCTTAGATTTACCAAAGTGTTATCAGCTGATATCTGCGTTTGTTGACTTGTAGCAGCTACTTTTGTTGTAGACCCTTTATAAGCTAAGCGGGCTGCTGCCGACACAAGAGTTCCCCATCAGTCATTGTAATTCTTCAGCAAAAGCACTGTCGCATCTTCTTCTCATTTCCTTCTCCAATCCGTCAGAAAATTCTCATCTCTCTCTCTAGTAGCAACACTGGTTACCTCACAAATACATAGCAAACTCCCAACTGTAATCCATTCCTTTTCATTATCTTTGGAAGTTGAAGGACCATCTCCTTCGAACCATGAAGTCTTGTGTTCTCTTTATAGCGCAAAGCTCTCAAGCCAACCATCAATTCTTTGAAAAGCTTGCACGGTCTGCTTTCCTCATATCTTTATATGTCTGATATGCGGACTCCAACAGACACCTGTTGCATTTTCTAAATCTCTGACTCATCTTTAGTCATGCCAGATTCGACCGTGAAGATTGCATAGAAGCCATGCTAGTCTTCTACGTATCGCACCATCTTATTACATATCTTTGAAAGACACCATAGAAAGTGGTGTTGCAAAAATCAAACCCTACGCTGACAGTCTGAAATATCACTACATGTCACGCAGACCATTGCGTTTGTATTCAAACTAAATGTCACCCTTGATTTTCTTTTGTATGATCTTCGGCATAACTGTAGTTCAACTTCCTTCGCAGCTTCTCTGCTCAACAAGAATTTAAAGATGATTTTCATAGGCTCGTTATCAATCCAACCATGTCCTCCAAAGCTCCAGCCACGCTCAAGTGAACTATATCCATGCGGGGTAGCTGTCCTTCTCTATTCACTCCACCCAGAGAGTTCTCTTTTGCTGACTATCGTGCGAAAAAGTTTTTGCTCTTCTTCTGGTCACTTCGTTTTTTGTCGACTTCCCCCTTCCTCTGAGAGCAACCAACCTCCGTCGCCAGGGAAGAAAACGGAGAGAAAACCGACTAAATCAGCAGATAGAAGTAGTTCCCCGCCCCTTGCCGACCTTCGCGTGCCCCTCTTTTGGTATGTCCCTTGAGGACAAACGGTGCAGCCGAAAAAAACAGGAGAACACTTTCCTTTTTCTCCAATTTGATGAAAACCCCCCCTTTTTTTTCAGCTCTGCCAAAAAAACGGCATGAAATTGATTTTGGCTTCTGACAGAACTGGTACACATCACAACAAGTTCAAAAGAAAGCATGGCTTCCTCTGCATTGATTAGGGCTTCCAACTCGGAGTTTTTTGGAGATTTCATTATGATTCAGAGGGCCTACCTTAGAAAGCCTCTATCCTTACATTGATAATGGAGATAACCACAGAAGATGGGCTCCCAATAGGGACTTGTTGCCGCACGCACTGATGGAAAACACATAGCTGCGAGTTGAAAAACCTGTATGCACGTCTTTGCAAATCTGAGCAAAATTTTCTTCTTTAGATCTCGATAGGAAACCTTGCACGATCCATCATGGAAGTCAATTCAATCTTCTAACAAAACCCTCCTTCCTCTTCATCATCCTGATTCAACTTCATGGCTTCCTAATTGCCCATGTTCATCCACTTCATCCTTTCCACCACACCTGCCTCTAAGCCACCTTGATTGAAGTCAATTGGCATTGACAAACATCCTTCTGTTGCAAAATACCTACACTCGTGCGTACACTATGAAAAAATGGAACTTTATTAGTGCATAAAAACCAACTAGATCATGAGCTAACATACTCCCCTCTTCTTATTTGCGAAGTCGTCCTCGACGAGCCACTACATGCTGCAATATAATCCAATCAGCCAAGAACATGTCAGTTTATAACTTGGTTGCATACCTTTTCATCGAGCCGTCACTTCCACTGAACCTGCACTCATTGAAGCTATTAGTGCTGAAAAAAATCACTCATGAATACATACAAATCAGTCAATTCCAAAATGATCCAAGAACATGCACATATATGCAACTCCATTTCCAACATTCTTCAAATTGCTCATGCATTCCATTATGAAAATAGGCTCAATCAAAATAACACATGCACATCTTTCCATGTTTTACACATGCACTGTCATTGCGAAAAAACAGAAACGGAAATACCGAAATAAACAACAACAACTGAAATGAATTCAACGGGAGATGCAACATACCCAAAATGCATACCCCTTTTATTGACCTACTATTCACTATGTATACATATTCCATGACCAGACACTCCCTAAGAATTCCCATCGTCGTCCCACAAAAGCCATTGAGACCCGAGTACAAGTCAAGAGCTACATAAAAAACCCTGGAGTGTCCCACACTCTGGAAAACCCTCGGATAAAGCACACAAGTTATAAAGCAAACTGTTGCATTGCCTCGCTAAAGGTCTCATCTACAAGTACACATACAGTATCCGTGCCTTTGAGAATGTTGATTCAGAGTGAGCTGATCTGTCGCAAGCCACCATATACCAATCACACAAGCAAATAAGGTTCCCTTCCAGGCGATCATCGCCCTCTCCTCTCTCTCTCTCCCCCTCAGGAGTGGGGAATAATTTCATATGTAAATTTTATTTATATTCACAAGTTGGCCTACGTTGACATTGCATGCGATTCGTGGGCCTGACCACCCGGCAAGGTTGATTCCACCCATCTACCAATGCAACGCAGCGCACAACACAAAAACACATAACGATAGACAAGTAACATATATGAGCTAGCCCATAACGAAGCTGGATGCGGCTTCTGGTCGTGACTACCCAGCCACGATGGCTCCACCTACCTAGCAACCCGTTATGGCGCGTAGCTAAGACACAAACATGTACATCCCAAGCCTATGGCGAAACTAGCTGCGGCTCGTGGTCCTAACCACCCGGCTAGGATAAATCCACCCACCTACTAGCCCACCATAGCGCGTTGGGTACAATCACAACAACACAATGTTTTTTTTTTCTTTTCTTTTCTTTTCTTTTTTTTTCCATAGTTAATTAATTTGCCCCAGTCCTGAGAATTAGGGAGAGGAAGAAAGGGATTTTCCCACACATGCATGCAAACATATACACTCTAGCCTTTGACAGATCAACCATCTCTTCACTCCATTCTCTCAATTATAGACACTACATATGTATTCATCGATTTGACTTTTCACTAGGTAACTACAACCGGCTATGCCTTGGTCCGTCATATACCTATCCTTAGATGATCTAGAATGTGGGTCTCCTAGATGTCTCATATAGCCTCCCCTCGTATTCGCATCCCGACGACTTCCCTAGGGCGAGTCAGGCTCAACTTCAGGAGCTCTGTCATTACTTCCTATCATTAACACATCTGCCCAAGCCCAAGTGATATCGTTCTCTTCGTTAGCCATTTCCCTCAAAGGGTCCAAATAGTAATATCGATCCCCCACCCATCCTACATGTCGGGTCATGTATTCCTCAAAATACTCAATATAAAATATAACATCCAAACCCTGGTTTATGAAGCATACCAGCTAGTGCGCTTCCTCCACATCATATTCCGTCTCAAAGTCGTCGACCTCTATCTCCATGCGGGCGAATGTTTGGTCCGAGAAATATATCCTTAGCTCATACAAATAGAGTTGAGTTATTTGATCTGCCATTTTGTTACTTAGCTCCTAACAGTCTCTGCGCAACACAAAAAAAAACAATTAGAAGTCTAAAATTCTTGAGCTAGCAAGGGATAATATTTATGACACAAAAATCATAGCTTACATATGCACATATATATATATATATATAACTATACATCTATGTACAAGGAGTGGTATTTCGTTTAGCTTCTCCCGTCCTAATGCTACTTGAAATATGGTTTGACTCGAAGCGCATTAACCTTCACGGGAGCACATTCTTCTCCCAAATCCTGAATTTGCATGGAACCATTGGAGTTTAGTTCCACCACTTTAAACGGTCCTGCCCATCTTGTCTGTAACTTCGTCGCGAATTTATAATATTTGCTATCATAGACTAGCACCAAATCCCCTTCTTGAGTCACATAGGTCTTGAGATTCTTGTCGTGCCTCTCCTTACGTCTTTTCTGAATAGCTTCCAAAATTTGCTGTGCAATGAGTCTCTTTTCTTCTAGCTTGACCAATTGTATGTACCTTTCCTTCAATGAGTCTTCCTCTCCCAGCCTAGCCTCGATGGCCACTCTTAATGTCGGCACTTCTTTTTTGATGGGAAAGATGGCTTCCTCGCCATATACTAGGGAAAACGGAGTGCTCTTAGTCATCACTCGGTAGGATGTTCGATACGCCCACAAAGCTTCCAAAAGTCTCTCATCCCAGTCTCACCTATGCACAGCTACTATCTTTGTGAGAATCTGTTCAAGAACCTTGTTGGTGACCTCCACTTGTCCATTCACCCTCGGGTAATATGGAGTGCTTTCCTATGTTTGATCTTATATAATTCCATTAATTCTTCAATCAGTTCGTTGACAAAATGTGTTCCTCTATCACTCACTATCTCCAACAGGCATCCGAATCGGGTGATAATTTGTTCATACAAAAATTTAGCTACATCATTTGATTCGGATGATAATTTGTTCATACAAAAATTTAGCTACATCAACAGCTCGGTGAGTCTTCAGAGCTTTGGCTTCTACCCACTTGGTAACATAGTCAGTGCAGACCAAGATATACATGTTGCATCTACGTCTTGAGGGAGGATCAATAGGCCCCACAAAATCAATTCCCCACTTTTCAAAAGGCTTAAGAGCCAGCACCGTCGTAAGGGGAGCTGCATGCGCTAATGTTGGTTTGCCCATTCTTTGGCATCTGTCGCATTTTTTGCAGTATGTGTGAGAGTCTTTGAACAGCGTCGGCCACCAATACCCGGCCAATAAGATCTTTCTTGCCGTCAGCTCACCAGCAAAATGCCCCCCGCAGGGTTCATCATGCAATGCTCTCAACACTAGGGTTGCTTCTTCTTCCTCGAGACACCTCCGATAAACGCTCTCATGGACAAAATATTGATAGAGCTGCCCCCCAATGATGCTATGGTGCTTCGCCAATGCTAACAGTTTTTGCTTCTCTCTCTTGCTTGCTCCCGGCGGGTATTTATTGGTGCACAAGAAATTCACCACGTCGGCATACCAAGGTATCTTTGCATCAACCTGAAATAGATGTCCATCAGGAGCATCGTCGCGCACACCAGAGATTGGCTCCTCATTAATAATTCGAGATTAATGGTCATCCAATATGTGCGTTTTGCCTGGCCTGGTTACACTGTGAACTGAAATTCTTGGAGGAGTAGCATCCACCTCATCAATCGCCCTGATAGCTCGGGTTTATTGATGATATACTTTAGGGCTTCGTGATCCACAAAAAACATGAAATGCTTTCCCATCAGGTAATGCCGATACTTGTTTATCGCAAAGATCATCGAGAGGCATTCCTTTTCTGTAGTCGTGTAGTTCCTCTCAGTGCTATTCAAGTTTCGACTTGCGTAATAAATAGGGTGGTCCAACTTCTTTTCATTAGCTTGGTATAGCACTGCTCCATACTGCGCATCTGTATGCACATGAAATTCTTTTGTCAAGTCGGGTGCTACCAAAATCGGTGCATTTATCAATCTCCCTTTGATCAAGTCGAATGCAACTTGACACTCTCCAATCCATTGATATTGTTGGTCTTTCCTCAAAAGATTCATCAGTGGTGCTGCTATTGATGCAAAATTTAATATAAATCGTCGATAATAATTAGCATGCCCCAAGAATCCTCTGAGTTGCCGCAAGTTTTGAGGAGGTGGAAGTTGTCCAATTTTTTGTACTTTATCCTCGTCAACCGCGATCCCTCAATCGAAGAAGGATTTGCAACCACCAAGCTTCGAGTATTTGAAATAGCCTCCTCTAGATAATAGAGAGCTTCAAGAGAAACATATTATTACGACAATGGTATGATCTCTGGTTAACTTTGTTCAGTGCTGCTAATGAAGTCCCTGCTATACTTATTTAAATATCGCAATACATAACAAGTTTAACACAATGAAACTTATGGAAAGCAACATAGCAAATCCACTGTCATTATCTCAATAGAAATTATGTCAGCCATGTTTTGCTTTCGACTCCGCTATGGTTATTATCCATCCAACTCATTTCATGCAACATTATTCATAGTCACAAAGTTAAAGCTAAAAAAAATCTCTTAGATTTACCACAGTGTTATCAGCTGATATCTGCGTTTGTTGACTTGTAGCAGCTACTTTTGTTGTAGACCCTTTATAAGCTAAGCGGGCTGCTGCCGACACAAGAGTTCCCCATCAGTCATTGTAATTCTTCAGCAACAGCACTGTCGCATCTTCTTCTCATTTCCTTCTCCAATCCGTCAGAAAATTCTCATCTCTCTCTCTAGTAGCAACACTGGTTACCTCACAAATACATAGCAAACTCCCAACTGTAATCCATTCCTTTTCATTATCTTTGGAAGTTGAAGGACCATCTCCTTCGAACCATGAAGTCTTGTGTTCTCTTTATAGCGCAAAGCTCTCAAGCCAACCATCAATTCTTTGAAAAGCTTGCACGGTCTCCTTTCCTCATCTCTTTATATGTCTGATATGCGGACTCCAACAGACACCTGTTGCATTTTCTAAATCTCTGACTCATCTTTAGTCATGCCAGATTCGACTGTGAAGATTGCATAGAAGCCATGCTAGTCTTCTACGTATCGCACCATCTTATTACATATCTTTGAAAGACACCAAAGAAAGTGGTGTTGCAAAAATCAAACCCTACGCTGACAGTCTGAAATATCACTACATGTCACGCAAACGATTGCGTTTGTATTCAAACTAAATGTCACCCTTGATTTTCTTTTGTATGATCTTCGGCATAACTGTAGTTCAACTTCCTTCGCAGCTTCTCCGCTCAACAAGAATTTAAAGATGATTTTCATAGGCTCGTTGTCAATCCGACCATGTCCTCCAAAGCTCCAGCCACGCTCAAGTGAACTATATCCATGCGGGGTAGCTGTCCTTCTCTATTCACTCCGCCCAGAGAGTTCTCTTTTGCTGACTGTCGTGCGAAAAAGTTTTTGCTCTTCTTCTGGTCAGTTCGTTTTTTCTCGACTTCCCCCTTCCTCTGAGAGCAACCAACCTCTGTCGCCAGGGAAAAAAACAGAGAGAAAACCGACTAAATCAGCAGATAGAAGTAGTTCCCCGCCCCCTGCCGACCTTCGCGTGCCCCTCTTTTGGTATGTCCCTTGAGGACAAACGGTGCAGCCGAAAAAAACAGGAGAACACTTTCCTTTTTCTCCAATTTGATGAAAACCCCCCCTTTTTTTTCAGCTCTGCCAAGAAAACGGCATGAAACTGATTTTGGCTTCTGACAGAACTGGTACACATCACAGCAAGTTCAAAAGAATGCATGGCTTACTCTGCATTGATTAGGGCTTCCAACTCGGAGTCTTTTGGAGATTTCTTTATGATTCAGAGGGCCTACCTTAGAAAGCCTCTATCCTTACATTGATAATGGAGATAACCACGGAAGATGGGCTCCCAATAGGGACTTGTTGTTGCACGCACTGATGGCAAACACATAGCTGCGAGTTGAAAAACCTGTATGCACGTCTTTGCAAATTTGAGCAAAATTTTCTTCTTTAGATCTCGATAGGCAACCTTGCACGATCCATCACGGAAGCAATTCAATCTTCTAACAAAACCCTCCTTCCTCTTCATCATCCTGATTCAACTTCATGGCTTCCTAATTGCCCATGTTCATCCACTTCATCCTTTCCACCACACCTGCCTCTAAGCCACCTTGATTGAAGTCAACTAGCATTGACAAACATCTTTCTGTTGCAAAATACCTACACTCGTGCGTACACTATGAAAAAATGGAAATTTATTAGTGCATAAAAACCAACTAGATCATGAGCTAACATACTCCACTCTTCTTATTTGCGAAGTCGTCCTCGACGAGCCACTACATGCTGCAATATAATCCAATCAGCCATTGACATGTCAGTTTATAACTTGGTTGCATACGTTTTCATCGAGCCGTCACTTCCATTGAACCTGCACTCATTGAAGCTATTAGTGCTGAAAAAAATCACTCATGAATACATACAAATCAGCCACTTCCAAAATGATCCAAGAACATGCACATATATGCAACTCCATTTCCAACATTCTTCAAATTGCTCATGCATTCCATTATGAAAATAGTCTCAATCAAAATAACACATGCACATCTTTCCATGTTTTACACATGCACTGTCATTGCAAAAAAACAGAAACGGAAATACCGAAATAAACAACAACAACTGAAATGAATTCAACGGGAGATGCAACATACCCAAAATGCATACCCCTTTTATTGACCTACTATTCACTATGTATACATATTCCATGACCAGACACTCCCTAAGAATTCCCATCGTCGTCCCACAAAAGCCATTGAGACCCGAGTACAAGTCAAGAGCTACATAAAAAACCCTGGAGTGTCCCACACTCTGGAAAACCCTCGGATAAAGCACACAAGTTATAAAGCAAACTGTTGCATTACCTCGCTAAAGGTCTCATCTATAAGTACACATACAGTATCCGTGCCTTTGAGAATGTTGATTCAGAGTGAGCTGATCTGTCGCAAGCCACCATATACCAATCACACAAGCAAATAACGTTCCCTTCCAGGCGATCATCGCCCTCTCCTCTCTCTCTCTCCCCCTCAGGAGTGGGGAATAATTTCATATGTAAATTTTATTTATATTCACAAGTTGGCCTACGTTGACATTGGATGCGATTCGTGGGCCTGACCACCCGGCCAGGTTGATTCCACCCTCTGGATGCGGCTTGTGGTCGTGACTACCCAGCCACGATGGCTCCACCTACCTAGCAACCCGTTATGGCGCGTAGCTAAGACACAAACATGTACATCCCAAGCCTATGGCAAAACTAGTTGCGGCTCGTGGTCCTAACCACCCGGCTAGGATAAATCCACCCACCTACTAGCCCACCATAGCGCGTTGGGTACAATCACAACAACACAATGTTTTTTTTTTCTTTTCTTTTCTTTTCTTTTTTTTTCCCATAGTTAATTAATTTGCCCCAGTCCTGAGAATTAGGGGGAGGAAGAAAGGGATTTTCCCACACATGCATGCAAACATATACACTCTAGCCTTTGACAGATCAATCATCTCTTCACTCCATTCTCTCAATTATAGACACTACATATGTATTCATCGATTTGACTTTTCACTAGGTAACTACAACCGGCTATGCCTTGGTCCCTCATATACCTATCCTTAGATGATCTAGAATGTGGGTCTCCTGGATCTCTCATATAGCTTCACCTCGTACTCGCATCCCGACGACTTCCCTAGGGTGACTCAGGCTCAACTTCAGGAGCTCTGTCATCACTTCCTATCGTTAACACATCTGCCCAAGCCCAAGTGATATCGTTCTCTTCGTTAGGCATTTCCCTCAAAGGGTCCAAATAGTAATATCGATCCCCCACCCATCCTACATGTCGGGTCATGTATTCCTCAAAATACTCAATATAAAATATAACATCCAAACCCTGGTTTATGAAGCATACCAGCTAGTGCGCTTCCTCCACATCATATTCCGTCTCAAAGTCGTCGACCTCTATGTCCATGCGGGCGAATGTTTGGTCCAAGAAATATATCCTTAGCGCGTACAAATAGAGTTGAGTTATTTGATCTGCCATTTTGTTACTTAGCTCCTAACAGTCTCTACGCAACACAAAAAAAAACAATTAGAAGTCCAAAATCCTTGAGCTAGCAAGGGATAATATTTATGACACAAAAATCATAGCTTACATATGCACATATATATATATATAACTATACATCTATGTACAAGGAGTGGGATTTCGTTTGGCTTCTCCCGTCCTAATGCTACTTGAAATATGGTTTGACTCGAAGCGCATTAACCTTTACGGGAGCACATTCTTCTCCTAAATCCTGAATTTGCATGGAACCATTGGAGTTTAGTTCCACCACTTTAAACGGTCCTGCCCATCTTGTCTGTAACTTCCCCAGGAATTTATAATATTTGCTATCATAGACTACCACCAAATCCCCTTCTTGAGTCACATAGGTCTTGAGATTCTTGTCGTGCCTCTCCTTACGTCTTTTCTAAATAGCTTCCAAACTTTGTTGTGCAATGAGTCTCTTTTCTTCTAACTTGACCAATTGTATGCACCTTTCCTTCAATGACTCTTCCTCTCCCAGCCTAGCCTCGATGGCCACTCTTAATGTCGGCACTTCTTTTTTGATGGGAAAGATGGCTTCCTCGCCATATACTAGGGAAAACGGAGTGCTCTTAGTCATCACTCGGTAGGATGTTCGATACGCCCACAAAGCTTCCAAAAGTCTCTCATCCCAGTCTCGCCTATGCACAGCTACTGTCTTTGTCAGAATCTGTTCAAGAACCTTGTTGGTGACCTCCACTTGTCCATTCGTCCTCGGGTAATATGGAGTGCTTTTCCTATGTTTGATCTTATATAATTCCATTAATTCTTCAATCAGTTCGTTGATAAAATGTGTTCCTCTATCACTCACTATCTCCAATGGGCATCCGAATCGGGTGATAATTTGTTCATATAAAAATTTAGCTACATCAACAGCTCGGTCAGTCTTCAGAGCTTTGGCTTCTACCCACTTGGTAACATAGTCAGTGCAGACCAAGATATACCTGTTGGATCTACGTCTTGAGGGAGGATCAATAGGCCCCACAAAATCAATTCCCCACTTTTCAAAAGGCTTAAGAGCCAGCACCGGCGTAAGGGGAGCTGCATGTGCTAATGTTGGTTTGCCCATTCTTTGGCATCTGTCGCATTTCTTGCAGTATGTGTGAAAGTCTTTGAACAGCGTTGGCCACCAATACCCGGCCAATAAGATCTTTCTTGCCGTCAGCTCACCAGCAAAATGCTCCCCGCAGCGTTCATCATGCAATGCTCTCAACACTAGGGTTGTATCTTCTTCCTCGAGACACCTCCGATAAACGCTCTCATGGACAAAATATTGATAGAGCTGCCCCCCAATGATGCTATGGTGCTTCGCCAATGCTAATAGTTTTTGCTTCTCTCTCTTGCTTGCTCCCGGTGGGTATTTATTGGTGCACAAGAAATTCACCAAGTTGGCATACCAAGGTATCTTTGCATCAACCTGAAATAGATGTCCATCAGGAGCATCGTCGGGCACACCAGAGATTGGCTCCTCATTAATAATTCGAGATAAATGGTCAGCCAATATGTGCGCTTTGCCTGGCCTGGTTACACTGTGAACTGAAATTCTTGGAGGAGTAGCATCCACCTCATCAATCGCACTGATAGCTCGGGTTTATTGATGATATACTTTAGGGCTTCGTGATCCACATAAAACATGAAATGCTTTCCCATCAGGTAATGCCGAAACTTGTTTATCGCAAAGATCATCGAGAGGCATTCCTTTTCTATAGTCGTGTAGTTCCTCTCAGTGCTATTCAAGTTTCGACTTGCGTAATAAATAGGGTGGTCCAACTTCTTTTGATCAGCTTGGCATAGCACTGCTCCATACTGCGCATCTGTATGCACATGAAATTCTTTTGTCAAGTCGGGTGCTACCAAAATCGGTGCATTTATCAATCTCCCTTTGATCAAGTCGAATGCAACTTGACACTCTCCAATCCATTGATATTGTTGGTCTTTCCTCAAAAGATTCGTCAGTGGTGCTCCTATTGATGCAAAATTTAATATAAATCGTCGATAATAATTAGCATGCCCCAAGAATCCTCTGAGTTGCCGCAAGTTTTGAGGAGGTGGAAATTGTCCAATTTTTTGTACTTTATCCTCCTCAACCGCGATCCCTCAATCGAAGAAGGATTTGCAACCACCAAGGTTCGAGTATTTGAAATAGCCTCCTCTAGATAACAGAGAGCTTCAAGAGAAACATATTATTACAACAATGGAATGATCTCTGGTTAACTTTGTTCAGTGCTGCTAATGAAGTCCCTGCTATACTTATTTAAATATCATAATACATAACAAGTTTAACACAATGAAACTTATGGAAAGCAACATAGCAAATCCACTGTCATTATCTCAATAGAAATTATGTAAGCCATGTTTTGCTTTCGACTCCGCTATGGTTATTATCCATCCAACTCATTTCATGCAACATTATTCATAGTCACAAAGTTAAAGCTAAAAAAAATCTCTTAGATTTACCACAGTGTTATTAGCTGATATCTGCGTTTGTTGACTTGTAGCAGCTACTTTTGTTGTAGACCCTTTATAAGCTAAGCGGGCTGCTGCCGACACAAGAGTTCCCCATCAGCCGTTGTAATTCTTCAGCAACAGCACTGTCGCATCTTCTTCTCATTTCCTTCTCCAATCCGTCAGAAAATTCTTATCTCTCTCTCTAGTAGCAACACTGGTTACCTGACAAATACATAGCAAACTCCCAACTGTAATCCATTCCTTTTCATTATCTTTGGAAGTTGAAGGACCATCTCCTTCGAACCATGAAGTCTTGTGTTCTCTTTATAGCGCAAAGCTCTCAAGCCAACCATCAATTCTTTGAAAAGCTTGCACGGTCTGCTTTCCTCATCTCTTTATATGTCTGATATGCGGACTCCAACAGACACCTGTTGCATTTTCTAAATCTCTGACTCATCTTTAGTCATGCCAGATTCGACCGTGAAGATTGCATAGAAGCCATGCTAGTCTTCTACGTATCGCACCATCTTATTACATATCTTTGAAAGAAACCATAGAAAGTGGTGTTGCAAAAATCAAACCTTACGCTGACAGTCTGAAATATCACTACATGTCACGCAGGCCATTGCGTTTGTATTCAAACTAAATGTCACCCTTGATTTTCTTTTGTATGATCTTCGGCATAATTGTAGTTCAACTTCCTTCGCAGCTTCTCCGCTCAACAAGAATTTAAAGATGATTTTCATAGGCTCCTTGTCAATCCGACCATGTCCTCCAAAGCTCCAGGCACGCTCAAGTGAACTATATCCATGCGGGGTAGCTGTCCTTCTCTATTCACTCCGCCCAGAGAGTTCTCTTTTGCTGACTGTCGTGCGAAAAAGTTTTTGCTCTTCTTCTGGTCACTTCGTTTTTTCTCAACTTCCCCCTTCCTCTGAGAGCAACCAACCTCCGTCGCCAGGGAAAAAAACAGAGAGAAAACCGACTAAATCAGCAGATAGAAGTAGTTCCCCGCCCCCTGCCGGCCTTGGCGTGCCCCTCTTTTGGTATGTCCCTTGAGGACAAATGGTGCAGCCGAAAAAAACAGGAGAACACTTTCCTTTTTCTCCAATTTGATGAAAACCCCCCCTTTTTTTTCAGCTCTACCAAGAAAACGGCATGAAACTGATTTTGGCTTGTGACAGAACTGGTACACATCACAGCAAGTTCAAAAGAATGCATGGCTTCCTCTGCATTGATTAGGGCTTCCAACTCGGAGTTTTTTGGAGATTTCATTATGATTCAGAGGGCCTACCTTAGAAAG
The DNA here is from genome assembly GCA_020310875.1 of Ceratopteris richardii. Lineage (NCBI taxonomy): Eukaryota > Viridiplantae > Streptophyta > Polypodiopsida > Polypodiales > Pteridaceae > Ceratopteris > Ceratopteris richardii. Next base: position 58,181,275 of record CM035426.1, read on the forward strand.
CCTCCATCCTTACATTGATAATGGAGATAACCACGGAAGATGGGCTCCCAATAGGGACTTGTTGCCGCACGCACTGATGGAAAACACATAGCTGCGAGTTGAAAAACCTGTATGCACGTCTTTGCAAATCTGAGCAAAATTTTCTTCTTTAGATCTCGATAGGCAACCTTGCACGATCCATCATGGAAGCAATTCAATCTTCTAACAAAACCCTCCTTCCTCTTCATCATCCTGATTCAACTTCATGGCTTCCTAATTGCCCATGTTCATCCACTTCATCCTTTCCACCACACCTGCCTCTAAGCCACCTTGATTGAAGTCAACTGACATTGACAAACATCTTTCTGTTGCAAAATACTTGCACTCGTGCGTACACTTTGCAAAAATGGAAATTTATTAGTGCATAAAAACCAACTAGATCATGAGCTAACACTATGCATTTACTACCTCTAGTATTTGAGATGAGAATGAGCATGTTTCTTTTGATGAAGCACAAAATTCAAAAAATTGGATGGCTTCTATGCAATTAGAATATGATGATATTATGAAGAATGGTACTTGGTCTTTTTGTGATTTGCCTCCTGGCAAAAAGGCCATTGGCACGAAATGGGTATACATGTTGAAGAGTAAGCTTGATGGAATAGTTGACGGGTATAAGGCTAGGCTTGTTGTGAAAGGTTATGCTCAAGACAGATGCATTGACTTTGATGAGACCTTTGTACCCACATGTCAAATGACCATTTTTCATAGCATATGTGCACTTGCAGCCCATCATAGTTGAAACGTACATCGGTTGAAAATTAAAACTACATTTCTAAATCATGAGTTAAATGAAGAAATGTATGTTATTCAGCCCCATGGTCTTGTACAAAAAGGCCATGAAAACATATTCTTGTACATGCTTGGTATGAAAAGATACATGCCTACTTAATTGCACATTGTTTTGATAACAGTCCAACTGAGAGCACTGTATATGTTAAGTGTGCAAATGATATGCTTCTGATCATTGTTGTCTATGTTGATGATATGCTGCTCAGTGGTCCTAATGAGAAGCATATTGCTAATTTTAAGGCTGATTTTCATGCCTCTTTTAAAATGTCCAATTTTGTGGCATTCACATCATTATTTGGTAATTCATTTTATGTGAGTTGATGGTGGAATAGCTCTATGTTAAACAAAATATATTGACACATTATTGTAGTGTTTTGGCCTTGAAGATTGCAAACCTATTGCCATTCCTATGGAAACATGTTTATGGTTGAGTCTGCATGATTCTGGAGATGCATTTGATGTTGTTCTCTATCAACAAGCTGTTGGATGCTTGATTTACTTATGCATAACTCAACCTGATATTCAGTTTGTTTTCTCTCAAATGAGCACGTTTATGCATTGCCTAGGTGTCAAGCATTGGCATGGTAGTTAAGCACATATTTCGCTATTTGAGTGGTACCCAGCTACCTAGATTGTTTTATCATGAGGGGGGATCACTACCGCCAAATTTACATGCTTTTTCTAAATCTAACTAGGCTAGTTGTTGTGACACTCATGTGTCCACCAGTGGTTTTTGTGTCATGCATATCTTGGTTGAGCAAGAAGTAGCCTACTATGGCCACTTCTAGTTGTGAGGCTGAGTATATGGCAACTTTCACAATGACTATTGAGTGTGTGTGGCTTAGATGTGGTTGATTTGGGTGTTGGTTAGTCTTTTTCCACCACCATCTTCACTGACAATCAGAGCGCATTGGTAGTTGCGAGGAAACCTATGTTCCATGCTCACACTTAGCACATTGAGGTGCACTATCATTATGTCAGGGAGAGGTTTTTTGCTAGAGAGATTATTTTGGCATATGTGCCCACACAGGAGAATGTTGCAGAACTTTTCACAAAGGATTTATCTAGGGAGAAGTTTGAAGCTTTTCCCAAAGCTTTGGGCTTACTTCCTTTTGTGGATTGATTCCACATAGCTTCACACTTCCTTATATATGAGTGCCAAATCCTTATTTTTTTTGTTTTTTAAGGTTCTTATAGTTCAGCAATGCTTTGTGACTAGATGTTACTTCACTTGGTCCACAATTTATTGGAATATCACCGACTAGTGGGGATTTGCATGAGAAAAGAATTTTATTCTAGATCCATTTTAATAAAGGGTGGTTTAATTTGTGGATTGGACCGCTTAGCTTCGTGTACTTTATTCCATGACTCTTGCACTTTGTTCTCGTACTTTGTGCCAATCCTCATTCACATCAAGGATAATATAGAAAGTTTCACTATCTTTTACCATGTGCTTTGTATTTTACCTTCTCTAGTAATTGTTGTGCTCACTCTATCATTTTCTTTGCAGTTCATTATGATTTCTTTTTCTAAACCAACAAAGGGTCAAGACTTTTGGCATGGGGTCAACTTATACTCATAGTTCTTTATTTGTCTTGTTCTCTACTTCTTTGATTTTACTAGTTACTATATGTTTTTTACCATTTTAGTTAGTGCATAGTTTTTATCATTCTATTGTTGTGTTTGGTTTTTTTTTTTTTAAGGAAACAAAATTTCACATTTTCTTAAGTTGTGGAAAGATTGTTTTCCAAATCCTCCATTTTATTATTCCACTTGCATTTCAAGTACTTTCATATTTGTTTCCATAGATTTTTCTTCTAATTTTAAAGATTTCAATGCTTGTGGAGTTTCTTATGGCTCAGGTGCACCAATTTCTATCGCCAAGGATTAGATGCCATGGCAACAAGGATGCAGATGACAAAATGAAGATAGATAGATAAAGATATGTATGTGAAGAAAAAAATAGGAGAGTTCTAGCATTTGAACACCATTAGATAAAAAAAAAGAAGGATACATATGTGGAGATCAATCAAAAACATATCTATTGTGGTGAGATAATCAATGAGGAAAGAGATGATTTGTGAGACATTGCTCCTTTTTATTTCTAAAGAGAGAGATGAAACTAAGAAATTCCCTATGGCTTGGGTTATAAAGCCTAATCATCCCCCCATTAAACTAATACTTGGGTCAATCCATGGTTAAGGATACAACGTTAAGTTCTCTTGATATAATAGGTTCATAATAGGATACATCTTATTTGGATAAATTTTAGTTCACATAGTTCCCATGAAGACTATCATATGGATACAACCTCAAGGATACATCATATCGATACATTTGGGTCTACAAGGTTACTATGAGGTTCTCAAGGTATCTTCCCAACTCTAAGGATACATCTCATGGTTCTGAAAACGCTCTATCCTTGAGGGTTTGAATGGAATTCATGTTTTTGTCAAGTGGAATGTATTGAAAACTTTGCAAAAAAATAATTATATTCTACTTCTAATTATAGAAAATCATCATAAGTGATGTTAGCAGAAGTCTATGGAGCTTTTATTGAAGTTCACTTGCCCTTTCTTTTTGGTTGATCAATGTACACATGGTAAAGACCTCCATCTTTCAATTCTTGGATGGCCACATAGAGAGATGTGTCTCTTTTCCTCCCAACCATATGCATCTATAGATAGCTCTCTCCAAGGTACTGCCTACTATGGCAAGTGGATACTAACCATCCAAGTTTTGGCCATGTAACCACATGTGCACCAAGTGTCCTAGTTAACTAGAGTTAATCCAAGTGGATTCTTCTAGAAGGATCTAGATCTCTTGGGGCAAAACCCTTTCCCATGACTCTCATAGGACTTGAACCCAAGTCCTCTTCCTTCCCATCCATATGACTTAACCACTTGTCCAATCACCTTTACTTGTCTAGAGAGCATAAGCACCTTCACTTAAGTCTACTCTTAAGACTTCTGCCTTACACTTGAATGACCAAATGATGTCCGATCTTAGATCCATCTAAACTTGTCAGACCCTCATGTCATAAACTTACTTTATAACATTCTTCCCCCCCTTAGAAAGCATTTTCATCCTCAAAAATAGAGCTATACAAATATTCTAGGCATCCCTCGAGCCTCATGTACAAATTGTACATGATCATCTCTATGTGTTGTTTTCTTGTATCCTTCCCCTTAAGAAGTCTCATAAAAGCTCATCTCAAAGATGGGGAACCATCTGGGCAGTGCTTACTATCTTCCATTTACACCCAACTTCCAAACTATCACTCCCATGATGCCAATATCATCCAAATGATCTCAATCGATACGATGTATCCTCTATGCAGTAATAATATGAAAGACACATGCAAGTTTTAACTTATACATGCTTGGCCATACCTCAATGGAGATAATAAACCATGAAATCATCTAAATATAAAGTACAATCTCATAAGAAAAGTGGATCCAAACCCTTCTAGACCTAAGATGATAGACTTGCCCTCATGTCTCTCAAGGTATTCCTATCCATGAGTGTAGTCACTTGTGATAATTTTTACCTAAACCATCCTTGTGATCTATGCAAAGCCATCATCTTAACTCTCATAAAAGAATTCCTTGGAATTAAAATGAATCCTCTATATCTCAATAACTAGGAAATCCTTGGTTTCTCATCCATAAACTTGTACTAATGTTCTATTGGAAGAGCATCAAATAGAACTAATGCAAACTCTAATTTTTTTCTCTTCCTTCTAGTTTGCCATATGAATGAAAAAGCATTCTTTTTAGATTCAGATAACCCCTAAGTAATCATCCTCCTAATTGATGCTCATTCATCCTCCTCATGATGAAACACTAGCTAAGAGTTTGGTAACCCAAAAGACCATATTTATCCCTAACTCGTAATAAACCTAAATAGAAAAGTCACAACTGATCCCTAGTCTCTCTAATGCCAACAACTAGAAGTACTTGCCTAGTGGAAGACCATCCTTGGGACTAGCTATTTCTCTCTAATCATTGACTATTTGATCTCCTTATTGTCTTTGATAAAAAATTCCCACTCTATCTAAACAATCTAAAGAGTATATAAATTCTCTCCATCTAGCAGTGGAATCTATTCCACTCTACCTTTCCCTTAAAAAAGTAATTTCCTTCGCTCAACTCTCCATAGAGGAGAATATATAAGCTCCCAAAATGTTTCCCTTCCTACTAGTAAGTGGAGATTCAAGCTCCATATGAAGGAAAACCATTTATGAGAATAGAGTCAATGAATTTCTAAATAGAGCCATTGCACTACTCCTAAAGTATAAACTAAGCGATATCCATGAAATATCTCTCCTCAATCTAGTAGAAATCATACTTGATGGATATTAAGCCCTTTTTTTCCTAGCCATAGAAGAGTTCTCAAATGGAAATGATCCCCACCATCCCATACTAGTGGTTCTCATCTCCAATCCATGGAAGCGTAAAATCACTAAACATGTCATATACCTAGTTCCCATCACAAAGATGGAACTCTCATATATCCTATCTGGTGGATTCTCATGAATCCCATATGGTATAACTAGACTAGCTTGGTTATGATACAAAGATCACCAACCTACCAATGCAACCTAGTAGTACCAATATAAGTACTTATTGGATTCCCTTACTATATGGCATCCTACCTAGCTTCCTCTGTAAGTGGAATCCATTGATCATAAGTGAGCTAAGGTCAATACTAAGACCTAGGCGAGTCATGTTATCATATGCCAATGCTCCTTGTGAAACCCATAAGTAATGCCAAACACTCATAGTGGTTTCCATCTAGGCTATGCCATCTAGAATAGCTAGCCATAATGTAAATTGACTACATTGCCTTCTAAGAAATCAAAGTACCACTCCATGTGGGCATTTCCTTCAAAACTCCCTAGTCTCTAGTACTAAGAGAATCTCTTTGAAGGTTCCTTATATTCACTAACTATAGAGTTAACTTAGTCACTTTTTGGGCTCTTATCATATGCGCCCCTTAATCTCCAAAAATAGTCCATGAGATTCTAATGAAGATTCAATGATCTTCTCTTAGGTGGAAATGGATAGGATTATCTCCCATCATATAAAGAAACTTTTGGTTATCAAATATTATCCCTCTACTTAATAAGTGTGTATGCTACTTCTTTGTTTTTCCTTCATTTTTAAAATTAGCATACCATGGGTAACGTTGCAAAGATGCATGGGAGTTGATATGCATGTTGTTCCTTTCTTTCCTTAAATGAAGATGTATGATTCTTTCACGAATGCCTAAATACAAAGAATTTAAACATTCCTACAATTCATCTTCATAACCATGCATATGCACTAAACTTTGCATCATGCAACCAAATCAAATGAGAGAAAACAAGAAATGAAGAGTAAAGGGATCTTCCCTGTGATGGTCCAATGATCCAATAGCTCTTCAATGTTGCACGAGACACTTTGCATTGAGCCTTCCATCTCTTAGATTCCTTGATGCCTTGAGATGCACTTGCATCTGCTTCAACTGTCCTTTTTCTCTCTTACAAAGAAAATATAATGTTTCCTCTCAATGTTGGGGCATAATAATAAATGTTTACAAGAGCACCAACATGTGTTGATATAAAATGTCCCTAAAGCACCTACATGTGCCAAATAAAAATATACCAAATTGCCTAAGGCATATAGTGTGCTACATATACAAAATTACAAGGTCAACTAGGTTTTCTCTACTTCTATAAGCTCAAGAGGCTTTCCTCCTTGGACGACCCTGTTCAGCTTCATTCCCAATAGATCATGCACCATGGGTCTATAACTCCAGACATGTTGTAGGGCAGTTGTGAGCTCAAAATTTCTGTCAAAAATGCATAGAATAGGACGTTGAAAGGAGCTACCAAGATGTCCACCCTCCATAAACAAGTTGTTCTGTTCATTCAAGTGACTTTTAAGTCGACAATCTAATTGAATGGCTACCATTTCAGTAGGTCCTCCCTTCGGGCAACAAATAATGGGGACCACTCCAAGAGTGACTATGACACAAAATAGCCTATTCACAATACTCTCCTCAGTCATTTCTACATCCTTGTCTTCTGCACATGGACCATTAAGCTGCATGTAAGTGAGACGCTGTCCAAGCGAGAACATGCCATGCTCAAGTGTGATAAACTCTAAATATTGATAAAAAACTTTGGAGATGCGTTGTGTACAATCACCTGTTAGGATGCCAGCAACAAGATTTTCTAAGAGTGACCTTGGAATGGATGAAGAGAAATTTAAATGACAGGTTTCATAGACACCCTTTGATGCATCTCTAATGATCCTTTCCACATTAGCAGCAGTAGGTTGAACAAAATACACAGCTGGTACATCGGGTATTACTTGCCTCTCCTTATCAATGGTGAAAAAAGTGTCACTCCATGTTTCTGCAGATACACGAATTAATGGAGAGAGAATGTCCCGACAAAATCAATCTAAAATCAACACTTTATAAACTTCCTCATCAGCTGTGCCACCACTAGCAACGGATATATCCAAGTTCAATATTTTCACAACACCATCTCTCTGCCTTTGGTGAATAGATAGTCGAGAGAAACAAGTGATCATAAGATAAGAAACAAACACGCCAATGGTCTCTCTTTCATTGGATCCCAGCCATGTGCCCGCAAGCTACACCAACCTTTGTATACTGCTAAAGGTCCCTCTTCTTTCATGATTGTAGATGTTGCATGAAACATCGTAAAGGTATTAGGGCTAAAGTTTCCCAAGTTTACCTATCGAGCTAAAGAAAACCGTTAAGGCGCTATGCGGGGCTAAAGAAAAGCTCGGTCATACAAGTAGCGCCATTCCATTATACGTGGTTATGTAGTTACGGTTAACGACGTTCTCGGAGACCTACCTGATAGCGCATGGGTGAATCCTCCCTTTGGACTGTGAGCCTCCCACAACCCATATCCATTGGGTAAGTTGCAGACATAGCAATAATACCAGCACATGCATGGTGTCAACTCAGCATCCTCTTTCCCACTTTGCCTTCTATAGAACCATAAAATAGCACTCGAGGCCTGTTCATAACTGTAGACCTGTACACAATTTTTTCCATTCCCTTTGAAGAAGCCAACTAAGCCTTAACTTGCCCAGATATACTTCAACTCTTGAATAGTCCTATTATATTTTGGCTTCAATGGATTTTGCACTTGAAGAAGAATTTCAACCACTCAAGAGGAGTCTACCAGCAACACCTTCGGCTATTAAAGACTTGCAGTCTGTAATCGCTTTATTTCTTGGGGGTTGAACTTCTGAGGTTGCCAATTTTGCCTCTTCAGCAAGGGTTGCGAGCTGATCGTTGATGAAAGGCAATGTCCCCATAGGACGCACCATCTCTTGCCGATTCTCCAAGATGATGGACACGATCTTCTTGTATTCTGGATACTCTGGCCTCAGTTTGAGAAAACATGGAGAATGGACTCAAAGTGTCAAATGGTGATCTAAACAGAGTTCATAGGAAAACACTAAAGGCAGGAAGCCTTCAGCTTAGACGTCAACACCCCCTGCAGCTACCATCGCTGCTGCTCTGTGGACCGATCAAGGACTCTCAATAGCTTCCAAGTTCTCCTTCTGAAGCTGAAAGAACACTCGTATATACTGATTCAATTCAATGGACTCTACCATGTCTTCTTCTTCGGCTCTGTTGATAGAGAGAGAGAGAGAGAGAGAGCTCCCTCTCCATAGGATGGAGAAACCCCCCCCCCCTTGAACTAACCTCATAGAGCTCTCAAGTTGTCGCTTTGTTCCCTTCAGGGAGGAGATAACCTCCCCTCCAAGAAGAAGAACAGGAATAGCACACCTTTTGTTGTCTTATTCAAACCGTAAATCAACCCTTGGTACAATCTTCAATGCTCTCTGGCACATGCCGAACAGAGGGGAAGAGTGGGAGGCAACATTTGCAGGGCACCATTAATGAATTTTTTTTCTTTTCTCTTTTTGTTTTTTCCATTTTATTTTCCCTTTTTTTCAATCAAAGAACAATAAAGATGGTCCATTCTTACGTCATTGCAAAGCCACTAATGCTTGAAGATTTAGGTTCTAGGAGACTTGAGAGTGCAACAATCAGAAATTAAATACAAAAAAAAAAGCTACAGAATCTACTCTCCATGTGGGAATCTGAGGGTAACAGGAAGGTAAAAGAAAGTCACCATTTTCAGTTTAGTTCTAGATTTTTTTCTTATCCTTCATCATCGTCATCACCACCATCTTCAACTTCTCTAATTTTTTTCATTTTTCGACAGTACATTCACTCATTCTTCACTTGTGGTTGTGAGAAAGAAACACAGAGGGAGTTGAGAGCTAAAAATGCTGAAGAAACACTCTTGAAAAACTATCAAAACGCCAGAAATTTGATTCAGAATCACACGGCGTGAGAGGACCTACGTCTGGTATCACGAGTGGAGTATCATGGGTTTGGAGAGTGACCTTGCCTCTACAGGCACATAAGAGTGACAAGGAGAACTTAAGGTACATGTATTTGCAAAAATATTTGAATTTGGGTGTCAAAAACTCCAATATCTGTCTCGTTGAGTTTTGGTATCGCGATACCAGAACTCCCATGTATCGTGATACTTGTCGAGTATCGTATTGCCTCCCTGAGGTATCGTGATACCATCAAGGTATCATATCATCAAGTGTTGGTATCGCAATCAGGGTCACCCAATGGTATCGTATCATGGTCCACTTGGTATCATATTGTGTCGATCAAGGTATCGTATCGTTGACCAAGCAGTATCATATCGTGTGCATGATTGGTATTGTATGGCCAACTTAGTATCATATCATCTATTATTCTGGTATCGTATCATGCACCTTGTGGTATCATATCGTGTAGCACAAGTAGTATCATATCAAGGTTGGAGTGGTATTGTATCGTGAGCTCGGTGGTATCGTATCGTTTACAGACTGGTATCGTATCATCCCGAGAATTCACTGGTATCGTATCATGAGCCAATCAAGTATCGTATCATTAGCTATTCTAGTATCGTATCGTGGAAGTTGATATCGCCTTGGTGGTATCATATCTTCTAAGGTGGTATCGTCTGTACCGGTAACATGTATCATGGAAAAAGAGGTATCATATCGTCTGTTTTGAGGTACTCCCAGAGAGATCCTGTTTCCTTGTTTTAACCCCCAGAACCCTGAACTTGCATAACTTTGTCATACAAAATCCGTTTGGAGTGATTTTGGGTTCATTGGATAAAACTAATAAGTGGATTATTAGATATAGTATTTTGAAGTTGACCCTCATGTGGGACTATGAAACCAAGGAGTTCCAAAGGATTTTGAGCAATACAAGGGGAAATTTTGGACTTGTAGACAAGGCTTATGAACTTGAGATCTGGTAGACACCTAGGCAAGGATAGATAAAGCATTAAATTCTCTGAGGCCAGTTTCAACCATACAGCTAGGTCGTGTGCACAACAACTTAGTGGTAATCCCTACACGCGAAGTTCTGAAACAAGTGACTCAGAAATGTCTTTTAACATGGAGAGACCCACACGTACCTCAGGTACTACTTATTTACAGACACCAACAGGCCCCTATAAGACCCAATTGGAGTATATCAGGACCAACCAATTAGGTACACGCATCTATGAGGATGGCTTGAGGCGATCAGTGGTCCAAGTCAAAAATCCAGATCAACCTTTTGGACTTGAACACCCAGTGGTCAAGTTCAAAGAGGATGTGTACATTGATAAGGAAGGAACCATGTATGTGGTCACCAACTTACTAGACAAGATAGATGAGTTTGGAAATATCATCCCTGAGAACGAGTTGGGAGACCTAGAGCAAGGAGACTTAAGACGAGAACCCAAGACTCCTAGAGGTAAGTCAATCTTGACTAGAGTAATCACTCCAGATTGGATCCCTCAAGACAACAAAAGCATAGAACTATTCGTGAATAGAGAAATGGAGGAAGCCTTTTGGAGATTCAAGCCAGATCAACCTAGCCCAATAGTCACCATTTATGAGTTCAAGGACCCGAAGATACCACGAAATGTTGTCTATCTAGATGCATGCATACACTTGGAAAGGTAAATCAATTTTCCCTCCATCAAAATCTAATGTTTCCCATGGCCTCCAAGGAGCAGGATCATCCAAGGCTCATGAAACCCCAGAGGGAAAAAACCAGAGAGAGACCTGAGGTAAGCTTTGCAAACATTGTGGGCAGAGACATATCGGGACATGAAGGTGAAAGACCTGAAAGGGAGAGACATAGAGCTCATACGCATCAAAGAGATGAACATGATTTTCCATTGCCTAGACCACGAGAACACCCAAGAACCCTTAGACCCTCTCAAGTGGTTAAGGCAATGAAGAACTATTTTGATGGGTTCGGAGACCCTTATGATCATGTGGCCGAGTTCAAACAAGTGTTAAGAGTTGAACAAGTTGAGGACTTGTTCACCCAATTCGAGGCATTTGGTTTGACTCTCAAGGGTACTGCCTTAGCTTGGTTTCAACCTCTAAACAGTCACAATTATCGGAACTTAGTTCAACTGCTAGAGGAATTCATTGTAGAATTTTCCAAGAGTGGCATCAGGCATAATACATCATCTTTGATCCATAGCTTCAAGCAGACACCCCAAGAAACAGTGCGATTTGCAGGAAGACGATTTAGACAGTACTTAGAAAGATGCCATGTTCTAGAGTTACCCACAACCAAACAAGTGGTTTGTTTTTAGATGGCTTGCTAAGCACCAATTTGAGATCATATGTGTACTTGAAAGAGCTTAGATCCATAGAAGAGTGTGTGCAGATATGTATTGACATTGAAGAAAATTTGGGTGAGGAGTTAGGACTGTCCAAACTCTATAAGGATTTAGACAATTCTACTCAAGAAGCTAGGAGTTCAAAACACACACGCACCAAGGGTCACCTCATGGAAGCGATGCTACAATTGTGGAGGAGACCACATGGCTAATGTTTGTTCGACGATGGCTCAATCCCAAGGAAACTCTAATGCTCTGTATTGCATGAACCACATGGCTCAAGATTGTCCACACAATAGACCACATGAAAATACACAAACCACACGGCTCAGGATTGTCCATACAATAGGCAGGCTGTTAAATAGAATTATCAGCAACCTTATCCACAGGGTAGGTATCAGAATCAATACCAACAACCATATTATAGGCCACAACAGTCATATCAGGCACCATATAGCCCATATCCAGTCCTAGGAAACCAACCACCAACTCCTGCCAATGTGATTCCAGTTAAGTATGCAGTGGCAGAGGAGAACCTTAATAGAGCATTGGTGCCACTAACCTTGTTGGTCTCAGAAAATGACTCTCATGCTCATAATTTAGACTAGTCCCATGAAGATAGTCAACAAGCTTATTACACAAAGTCACCAGAGCATAGTGAGGCTTATTCCTATCAATACGAGACACCACTTATGGAACAAAATTGGGAGCCAGAATACTCCAATGTCATGTATACAAATCCTAACCCCAGGCCCCAATTGAGACAAGTAAGATCACAAGCCCCTAGAGGACCATGTTTTAGGTGTCAAGGCGACCATTTCATTCGTGAATGTCCCTACCCATCAACTCTGGGACCACGATACAAGGCTTTTGTCCTGAGTGTGGCAAAGAAAACCTCCCTAGAGGTTGTCCCAGGAATCCCTCTAGTGCGCCCAAGGTTACACGCATAAATGTGGTAGGCTTACTGGTGGATTCCAATGCAAGTAGCAGTAACGTGGCTCCTATACAGACAGTCACTAGGGCAAAAGCCTTAAAACAAGATAAGCCAATCACAATCAAGTGAATCAGGAGAGCTTAGTAAGAGGAAAACAAGAACATTGAAGGATACCAGGGAGAGAACCAATCGTAAGTGGAATAAAAAGTTATCCAAACTAGAAGAAAGCTTGAAAGATGCAAAAACAAAAATAGAAGTCATTGCATCTCAAATCCCCTCGCATGCCAAAACTCCATCCACACCACCTCATTCCACCCCACCAACCATTGTAAATAGACCGCAACCAAGGTCTGTTCTTGCAGATCCAACCCTAGAAGACTTGGACGAAGGGCCAACAGCTACAAACTTAGACAAGAGTTACCCTAGAGCAGATTTAGAGATTGAATGGACAAAAATGTGCATAAAAATGGTGGAGCTAGCTCAGGCTATGCTCGAGACCAGTCAATTGTTCAATCAAACAAACTCTATCAAGCCAGATTTGCATTTCCAGGGCTTATTAGAAAGATTAGAGCCGTTGGTAAGCAAGCCCCAGGTTTCTTTACCTCCGTAGGCTCAACTAGTTGTTGAAAGAGAAAGCTCACCACCAGCGAAAGTTTATGTTCCTGATTCCATAGATGAGGGAGCACCTTTTTCAATTCAAGACTACTCTCAAGAGTTCTTGAGGGAAATTCAAGAAGAGAAATGGTCCAAGGAGAAGGATAATCCCCCTCCTATTCCTGAAATTGACAATCTTCATGATCATTTTCCCCAAGACATTCCATCTATTTATGGAGACCAAGTAGAGAAACAAGAAGGTGAAAGATTAGATTTTGAATCTAATTCTCTACAAGAGTTGCCACAATTCACAGGCCCATGAGAATCTGAATCTCTCCAAATTAGAGCTCCCACTATCTTGGTATGAAATGAAGACTGATTATTTCCAAGGAACACTGATGTTGTGAAGAACACTAAGGTTCAGTGTCATCTCACTTTAGAAGAGCTTCTCAAAGTAAAACCAGAGCTATGGAATCATGTGAAGGATCACGTTTCGAAACTTGATTCCAAGCTCTAAGTAGAAAGTACCAGAGATACCTCTAGACAAAATAGGAGACATGAGTCAAGGTGAAGAAGGTAATACTTATCTTCCAATCACCTACCAAGGTTACACATAAGAAGTCAGCCTCCTATCACCCACAAGCTAACAGACAAGCCAAGAGCACAAATAAGATCCTATGTAATGTATTGGCAAAACTGGTAAATAATAAACGCTCGGATTGGGATAAACAACTTCATCATGTTGTTGGCCTACCGAGTTGCCTACAAAACGGTACTCAATGCCACCCCATTTTAGGTGGTCTTCAGACAGAATGTGTGCTACCATTAGATTTTCTAATCCCAGCTTTGAAAGTATCATAAGAGCACGAGTGGAATATGGACAAGAATGCTTAGGTGAGACGAGGCTACAAGTGACAACAGGCATTTATGTGGCAAAGAAAAGACAAAAGGCATACTTTGATGCACACATCAAAGATAAAGGATTGAGAGAGGGAGACCTAGTGTTGGTTTATACACTAAAGCAGCATGCCCGAAAATTGGAGAAACGAGGATATGGACCCATGATGATTAATAGAATTTCCACTAGTGGCGCGGTTCAATTGGCCACCCTAGAAGGTGACATCTTGCCAAACTATATTAGTGGATGCTGAGTCAAGTTATATCAAGAACCTCTTATGGAGGATATGCTAATGAGACTCAACAGTGCTAAGAAGCGAAAAGAAGAAGAGTTGAGGGTTAGAGAAGAAGCACAAGCCGAGGCAAGAGAGCGCATCAAGAGAAATAAGTTAAGGTGATTAGGCCTAGATGTCAACCCAAAAGCCCCAAAATATCACATGGACATGTGCCAAAAATCAGGCATAATTACTTCTCAATCTATATGGGGCTAGAAGAAGAAATCTTCTAGCCCCTATGTACCATGTAAGATGATTCACGCCCCTATGTAAATGTTATTATTTTTATGCCCCTATGTACCATGTAAGATGGTTCACGCACTTCCTTTATTACAAAATCCTTAAAAGGCTCGGTAATGCATAATTTATGTTGAAAATTCAAAAAACCATTATGAAATGTATAATGATCATCAGTTAAAGATGTTGAATTGTTGAACTCATGCCATGCATGTGAAAAATACAAATCCAAAGCATAATTCGGAATAATTTCTTGAAATGAATGAATTTGCATGGCAAAAATGTTATGGAGAAAAACAAAATGTAATTGCGATGAGGGAAAATCTGTGACAACATTAGCTTTTATAGGTTGATAGAGGATGATGGGCTGAAAATTTTGAATGAATGATCCATTTAAGATATAAAAGATTAATGGTTGATTTAATAAGTACTTGATATAGCAGTGATGCATGCTTTACGAATTTGGAAACACTACCTTATGGAATTTGGTTTTGATTAATACCTCAGATTCCATAAGGTAGTGTTTCCAAATTCGTAAAGCATGCATGATTGCTAATAATTCCTTACATGCATACTATAATTCTTTTCAGAGGGCTTGAGCTTCCTACTTTTGAACGCAATGGGATGATCATTTTGCATCAAAAAAACACCTATTCATGAGTCATTGGCATTGATAACTACATGAAAAGGTTGTGCAAAATCAGGTAACTACAAAATAGGTGCATGTAAAAGTGTATGTTTGAGTTTTTCAAATGATTATTGTTGTGCTAACCCCCATGCAAATTATATTTTCTTTTTCAATAATAGAGTAAGGGGCAATTTTAATTAAGAAAAACTTCTAACAAAATCTCCTACAGAAACTATCAAACCCAAGAAAAGAACATAAATCATTAATTGATTGAGGTAAAGGTAATTCTACAATGACTTTAATCTTCTTCGGATCTACATGCAATCCCTCGCTAGAAATAATATGCCCTAAATATTCTAGTTTACTTTGGAAAAAGTAACTCTTTTTAGGATTAGCATAAAGTGTGTTTTGTTGTAACAACCTTAAAACTATTGCTAGATGCTTCTCATGCTCACTTTCATTCTTAATATAAACAAGTATCATCAAAGAAAAGTAGAACGAAAGCTTGATAATCAAGGAAAATTTTGTTCATCATACATGCGAATGTACCAGGAGCATTGGTAAGTCCAAAGGGAATTACCATAAACTCATAATACCGGCTCCTCAAAGTTTATCTAGGAGATCATCTATCCGAAGAATAGGGTATCTATTCTTAATTGTGATCTTATTGAGGGCTCTTTAGTCAATGCACATCCTATAAGTTTTATTCTTTTTCTCCATTAAGAGAACCGGTGCTCCAAATGGGGAAGGTTTAGGACATAAGTCTTTTGTGGAGTAAATATTTAACTTGCTTTTATATTTCCTTTTTGTGAACTAGGCCATATCTATAAGGTGCTTTATGAGGAGAAGAACTATGAAGAGTTAAGTCGATACTATGATCAAAGGATCCTCGAGACGGTGGTAGTTTAGATGGATAATCAAACATAAAAAGATCTTTATAAATAGTCATAAAAGATTTATGTGCATCAGAAAGGGTATGAGTATAATCATTTTTGACACTTACAAAAATGACACTTGAATTGTAACCTTTCCTAAATGCATGTTTTACTTGAGTATGACTAATCAATGGAAATAGTTGGAAATCATGCCTTGCAGACAAAGAAATGAGTTGACCTTTAAGTTCAAAATTAAAGGTATGCATATGATAGTCAATATGTGGGTTATAATGATGATGAAAAGGCATACCAAGTAAACATTATAAGATTGCAAAGGTGCAATTATAAACGTTCATGCATCTACCTATGAACCTATACAAATCTTAACGTCATGCACTTCTCTTGTTACATTATATCGACTTCCTTGAAATGAAGCTTTCACTTTATACAAAGAAGGAAACTTCTTTAATTTGAGTTCCTACACTAACAAATGTGAAATAAAATCATGAGAACTACCATCATCATGTAAAATATTAACACCTTTATTATTAATAGTACCCTACATACAAAGTAAAGAATGAATATAAATTTTGTTACCCAAGGTACTTAAATATTTTTCTAAGGCTTCCTCCATCTAAACAAGAGGAACTTCTTTGTTGTTTGCCTCCATGTTTTGCATTTGGGCTGCATTAGGTTTCATGTGAAGAGGTTGCAACCTGCACTTCGCTTTCGTATGTCTAGGTTTACCAAAATTCCAACAAGTGATATGTGGCTGCTTCTATTGAGCATATATTGTTGAAGTTTGAAAGATAGGAGGTTCGGTAGGTTAGAGGGATGAGACCATAGGTGTTTTTGAGTACTTGGATTGAGGAGCTCATGGAAAACTAGGATAAGAAGAGGTACTATAATTGCACTTCAAAAGGAAAGTAGGCTTGACAAAAGGTGGTTGTTGATGTTGTTGTTGCAAATGGATCGACTTGGTAATTGATTGAAACTCCTTCTCTGCATCATGAGCAAAAGAGATAACTTTGTAAAGTGTTGTATGCCAGAGTGTGAGAGGCTTCTCTTGGATCCGCATCTCCAAACGGGCTTAGGACTTATCCATTTGACAATCCCACTAGGGATCGAGAAAGTGAGTGCACTTGCACATGTTCATGAGTCTAAGATAAGAACCATTTTCCCAAAAATAGGAATTGAAGCAATTTAGTTGGAGGAAAACACCTTCTCCACGGCTTCGTTTCCTTTGACACTCTTGGTGGGATAGTTTGCGCACACATGAAAACTTAAGCAATTTAGACTTTGGCTTTTTTATTGCTTTTTGGAGCTCATCCAACAATGCATGAATTTGATCACATGGAAATCACATTCCTTTCCTCTCTTTCTTCTAACAGAAAAAGAAAATCCTATTAAAACAAAAGAAGTTATACTCCTCCTTATAAAAATTTTCCTATTAAATATTTTGTACCCTTGAAGAAGAACGAAATTTAGCATAATTGCTTAAAATTAAAAATCCTTGCAAAGCCCATATTTTCCTATTAAATATTTTGTACCCTTGAAGAAGAAGAAATTTAGCATAATTGCTTAAAATTAAAAATCCTTGCAAAGCCCATATTTTCCTATTAAATATTTTGTACCCTTGAAGAAGAAGAAATTTAGCATAATTGCTTAAAATTAAAAATCCTTGCAAAGCCCATATTTTCCTATTAAATATTTTGTACCCTTCAAGAAGAAGAAATTTAGCATAATTGCTTAAAATTAAAAATCCTTGCAAAGCCCATATTCTGAGGTTCAACTTTTCTGCGAATGCAAGCAACATCTTTGCCAAAACATGGAATCAATGCAACAACACATTATCTTTGCCAAAACATGGAATCAATGCAACAACACATTATCTTTGCCAAAACATGGAATCAATGCAACAACACATTATCTTTGCCAAAACATGGAATCAATGCAACAACACATTTACAGAAGAAAATATTTTAAAATATTTTTGTGGGGGCTTCATGTACTTGATTTGGTGGAAAGAAAGAAAAAAAAAATCGATTTCTTCGTATCCAATGGAAGGGTCAAAGTACGGGAACATACGAACAGTCAAAGCCACAAAAAAGGCCTTCAAAAAGATCAAAGTGAAGTTGGCTTCCATAAGTAAGATAGGAAGTCAAAAAGAAAAGAAAACTCCAGAAGGTCGCATATCGTTTGAGTCAAGGCTTTTGGATTCAAAGGCCTCCCAGGTCAAAAATTCGGTGAACATGTGAATATAGCCAAAATTTGGCCGAAGTTTAATCTCCATTGTTTGAATTGATTGACAGAATGACTGTACAAGTGAATGGGCATAGTACCCATGGTTAGACTATTTGAAGGTGACACTTGAAAAGTATTGTTCGAAGGCAACTGGTTTAATTTTTCTTGAAGGAAATAGACTAATGCAGGGGCCATAACTATTGTGCCATAGGGAGAGGTTCAACCTTCAAGTCAAGTGTCTATCTCTACTTCAAGTCAAGTGTCTATCTCTACTTCAAGTCAAGTGATTTATTGGCTCTGAGTAGGGGAAACCAAAATTTGGAGCTCCATGCGAGCATTTAAACTTGGTAGACACAAAGCATTTTGGCTATGGAACAGAAAAACTAATCAATTGGACTTTGAGGATTCATATCCAATCCTATATAGGCATTTTGGAGAGCAGTTCACCAAGTGAGATTCATAATTTGTTTAGGGGTTCTTGAGCTTCTCTTGCATATGGATTTAACTCCATCCTTCAAATCTCTTCACTCTCTTCTTGGTGTCACCACAATCGACCTTACAACGAGTTTCCAAACTACCTTCAAGGCATCTTATGTCTATAAATTAACTAATCTTTGTGATGCCTATATGCTTCTCGTACAAGATGTGAAGAGTTTTGTAGGTAATAAGTCCATTCACACTAGAAATTTTCTTCCATGCCTTGAAATGCAAAGACAGAACACAACAAAACCAACTTGGGAACCATCCTTTGTGCCTTACTTCTTCTTCCATGGTGACGTATCAAATCGTATCCTCTCAATAAGTGTCTCTTCTCCGTTTGCTACTTTTTCTTTGATTTCTTTAAAAAATTTTATGTCATTTTTAAAACAAATCTTAATTATGTAAAAAGGAGTCATATAGAGTTAAAGGGATATAGAAAGGAGGTTGAAGAGCCTGTCATCCCTTTTCTTTTTTGTTAAGTTTATTGCCTTGAATGACAAAAAATCCCCTCTCATCCTTCTTTTTCGTTTATTTCCTTGAATGACAAAGAATTTCCTATGCCAACCTACTCTTATGGCTTCTTATGGCTTCTAATTATTATGCCTACAAAATCTAAGGACTTCTCAATTGACCACTCCTTGGGAGAATTAGAAAAATTTAAAGTGCATCTTATCTTTCATATTTTCCATAGCATCTCTCTGTTCATATATTTTCATAGTGATATGTGTGAACACACTTAGGACTGCTGGGGCACTTTTTTCCCTCTTTAGGAGGTTTTTTCCCTTGGGTTGTATATATATCTATAACCCTAATTGGTAATTTATCGCTGTACATTTAGTTGGTAATACATTCAATATTGTGTGTTGTGCTCCAAACTTCTTCTTCTTCTTCTTCCTTGTGTTGTTTGCATGCTTTTGCACACCTCGAACTCCAACAATTGATATCAGAGCAAGTCATCACTGCATCTAGGGTGTCATCCATATGCATTCGAACACAATCTCATAATTGCACGAAATTTGGTGAGCATAATTAGGGTGATTAGGAGCTCATTTCGGCCTCCGAATGCACTATCGTAGTGCAAGAAGTCAGATAGTCTAGGCTTTCCTTCATCAATTAGCTATGCAAGAACACAAGCAATTGCATAATTTGATGCATCAACCTACACATGGGATGGTTTATTCCAATCTCGAGTTTTCAAGATTTGTGTTGAACTCAGACAACAATCTAAGTCATGGAAATACTTTTTTCGTTCATTAGTCCATTCAAACTTGTTCAAAATTCCCAACAAACATTTGACAATAACCACGTATTTATGAATGAACCTTCTATACTAGCCACAATGCCCCATAAGATCTTGAACTTTCTTAACATTTTTAGACATGGAAAAATCTACAATGACTTTGATTTTGTCCTCATCTCTTGAGATACACTTTTTGGAGAAAATATGTAGCAAAATCTTACCTTCATGCACCATGAAGACACATTATTCAAGATTCGAATACACACATTATTGTTTGCGTTTTGAGAAGATTTTGCTTAAATCAAGAGTATTGTAAAGTTTTGCTTTGCATATGTGCAAAGGCCATCTAAGAAATTTAAAAAAAAAAACTTTGAGCATATGACACATTAGGTATTGAAAAGTAGCTCGGTTTTCTCCCAAACCAAATGACATGATAAGAAATGCATACATACCCCATTTAGTGGAGGAAACCATTTCATGTTGATCTTTAAGAACAATTTCTACTTGATTATAGCCTAAATAGCCATCTATGAAACTATAAACTTCTTGGCCATCCACCTTTTCTAGAAAATGATCAATGTTGGGCAAGGGATAATTATCATAGATTGTTGTTGCATTGACACTCTCCAAATTTCTGTGTACTCATAACTTCCCATTCTTCTTAGATATTTCCATGATGGTGACACCCACTCTGTACCTTTGGTCTCATATATGAATCTTGGTTCCAAAATTTAGTCAACATCCTCTTTGATTTTGATAGAGTAAACTTCAATGTACATGTAGGATCTTTGTTTTGTGGATTTTGGCATCAAGCATCATCGAGATTCTATGTAGGAAAACCTCACGATCTACAACTTTTATTATCTTTGTAATGTTGTGCAAAGACATCTTGATATTTGCCTAGAAAGCCTATTAAATCTCTCTCTTTGTCTATTAAGATATCATTTCCTATATAAGTATAGAGTTCTACCCCATTTTCTATTGTTGCTACCATTGATTTGGTTGTTATGCATGACATTGTCTCTCACCTAGGCTTTTGAATAAATTGTGTTCTATGCTCCAATTCATACTTTTTTAGTTCTTAGGAAATTTAAAACCATGCTAGCTGTTGGCAGTAGCCAGAGGCATAGAAGACGCAAAAGTATGTAAAGATAGAGCAGGGAGTCAGTCGAATCATTTTTTCAAAGACTTATATTTTATAAATACTTTTCAAAACCTCCAACAGTGATTTTCATCACTTTTGTACTATATATAACATGGAAAAACCCTTCTTGTAATTTACAGCTCCATTTTGTGCAAGCCGAGGAGTCCTCAAGCTTGAGGAGCTTAGGTAGAATGAACGTACCAATTTTGGTTATTTTTAGACACCGTTTACCCCTTCAAAAAAAGTGGGATCAGGCATGACAAGTCTTCATTGATTCATAGTTTTAAACAGACCCCTCAGGAAACAATTAGACTGGCAGGACGTAGGTTTAGACAATATGTTGAAAGATGTCCAATGCAAGAGCTACCCTCATAGGACAAGCAAGTATCATTGTTTCTAGACGGTCTATTGAGCTCTAAACTACGCTCCTATGTGTACTTAAAAGAACCCAGAACGCTAGAGCAATGTGTAAGAACTTGTATAGACATTGAGGACAACTTAGGAGACGAGTTGGAACTCTCAAAGGTCTATAAGGACTCAAATTGTTCATCTCTAGCATCTTCAAAATTGTCTAGCTCGATAGAAGACCTAGTAGAAAAAGTGGCCCAAAAACTAGGAGTTTCTAGTAAACAGATGCCTAGGGTAACGACAAACAAGCGTTGTTACACCTATGGTGGAGATCATATGGCAAATGTGTGTCCCAATGCAACACAACCACAAGCCAACCCTAGTGGCCAGTATTGTACAATTGAGAGAAGGTACACAAATTACACAGCAGAGGACTGCCCATACAACAAACAAACAGTAAGATAGAACTACCCGCAAGCATATCCGCAGCCAGGTAGGTATCAAGGCCAGTACAATGCTCAGCCTTATTACTATATGCCTCCTCAAAACTATCCATATGAGGCTCAACAGAGACCTCAACCTGTTTTAGCTCAGCAGCCACCCCCGCCAGCGAATGTCATCTCTGTTAAATATGCTGCTGCAAAAGAACACCTAAGTATGGCGTTAGTTCCCTCTTCACCCTTAATTACTGAGAGTGACCCAAACTCAAACAGTTTTGACTCTACTCATGTAGATAGACCCCCCGCGTATTACACAGAGTCACCAGAACACGTAGAGATATATCAATACGATAGTCCACCAATGGAACCTAGTTGGGAGCTGCTAATGTGATGTACACAAATCCAAACCCACGGCCCCAATTGAGACAACAAAGACCACATGGCCCTAGAGGACCATGCTTTAGGTGCCAAGGAGATCATTTCATAAAAGATTGTCCACATCCGCCGATAGCAGGACAGTCACAGTATTATAACATATAAGGCTTTTGTGCCGACTGTGGCAAGGAGCATATCATCAAAGATTGTCCTAAGAACCCTGCTAATGCTTCAAATGTGACACCGATCAACGTGATAGGTATTGTAAACAACACAAATGGATCAAACCCTACATATGTGCCTATCCAAGCTATAAGAAGAGCCCAGGCGCTCTTACAGAATCAACAACTTAATCAGGAGAAAGTAGCAGGAACTAGTGAAGTTGGAGAGTCTAGCAGTAAAAAGACGAAATCTTGGAAAGATTCTAGAGAAAGAATTAAGAGAAAGTGGAGTAAGAGGATAACTGAGTTGGAACGAAGTCTCAAGGAATCTAGAGCCAAAATCCTAGAATTGACTTCACAAGAGTTGAATCAAGAGAACCTAGCACAAAAATCAGGATCGGTTTTAGCGGAACCCATACCAAAAAACCTAGACATGATGTTTCGTGTGTATCAAGCAAGATTAAAAGAAGGACCTCAAATAGCTGAAATGAGTAAGAACTACCCTCGGTAGAATTAGCATAAGCTATGTTTAAAGCCTCTAGATATCTAAATTGGAATAACATGGCAAAACCGGAATTGCACTTTCAAGGATTAATGGAGAGGCTACAATACTTGATTGATAGCAAAGAGAAAAAGGATCCGCATAGGAACCCTATTGCCTCAGAGACCCAGGAAAGGAATGCACCATTCCTGTCTCAAGTACCCAAAGAATACGGAAGGTGAAGACAACCTGTCTTCCATACATAGGTATTCACATGAATTTTTGAGAGAAATCCAAGAAGAGAAGTGGAGAAAAGAACAAGGAACTCATCCTCTTATTCAAGAAATAGATGACTTGCAGGAACAATTTCCCCAAGACATCCCCTCTATCTACAATGATGTAGAGGAAAAGCAACTGAGTGAACACACAGGTTTTGAATCCAATTCTTTGCAAGAATTACCTCAGTTCACAAGACCTTGGGAAGCAAAGTCTATTAGTATGAGAGCACCCACGATAATAGTGAGGAATGAAGAATCAGTGATCCCAAGAAACACGGAAGTGATCAAGAATACCAAAGTTCAATGTAATCTCACCATAGAAGAGTTGTTAAAGGTAAAACTAGACATGTGGAAGCATGTAGCAAATCAATTCCCTGAGCTTGCTACTACACCCTCATAGATAGGATCACATAAGAAATTACCAGAGATACCCATAGAAAAGATCGGAGATGTAAGCGATAGATGGGAAAGAAAGAAGGTCATCAATGGATGTTGCGCTCTCACGCGCATTTTATATATGTGTCTGTCATACGATTTACTGATAGAGCGTGCAATGACGAGTGAGGAGTTGAAAGCATTCAAAGGAACAACGAAGAAAGCTAGGAAGGCTAGCAAAGGACGAGCAGGAAAGCGCATGAGAGGAACCATTCCATGCGTATAGGTCCCAGAATCACCATCACCACAACCCTCTCCAGAACAGTCTCCTACAGAAGCCCCTGTAACTGTACAACCCATTCGTATACGATTATCACGACCTATCATTACAGAAGGCACTACCAGTGCAGTTACCTCACAGGCAACATCAGTCCAGGAACCTACCACCACTGCAGTAGAAGTTCCCACCACTATTGGTGCGGAAGCTTTTTCTTTTCCTATACCAAACTTGGAAGCAGAACTGATGGATACAACCTTTGATTTTGAAATGCAGGATGCTTTCTCCAATGAATTTCAGTTTTCAGAAGGCCAAATTTTTTCTCAGGAATATGAACAGCCAAGCTACCCGACCACTCCCC
Source organism: Ceratopteris richardii (assembly GCA_020310875.1). NCBI lineage: Eukaryota > Viridiplantae > Streptophyta > Polypodiopsida > Polypodiales > Pteridaceae > Ceratopteris > Ceratopteris richardii. The sequence continues at coordinate 58,205,491 of CM035426.1, forward strand.
GAGATCATCCACAAGGACAAGTAGTGTCTAGTTCAGAAGACGAAAGAACAGAGACAGATGATGATGAAGGCGATGATGAAGCCAACCAGGGCACTCATGAATCCCAAGAGCATGTACAGACAGATGAACAAGGGCAGCACTGATACCAGTACGCATGAAGATGAAACCTTTGAAGCAGCAGCTTATACGCTAGCCATCAAGAAGCTATATCGCACCATGGAGAAAGTTTGGGTGCGTAAGAATTGACTGAGGAAGAGAGTCAAGCACTTATAGAACAAGAACTTGTCTCAGGCGGTTTCGAAGAGGTATACATCAAAGGTTTCAGGGAACTTGTCAAATCACTGGGATCCACAGAAGCCTTAAGATATTTGCAGAGGAAACCGTTAGCGCAGTATGACCCTCACAGAGTTCGCTTACTAACCAAACTTGGTGAATACATTCGTGTACCGACAGGAGCACGATCTTCAGAACAGGCCAGGGAAGCACGTCTGATCCCTGAAGGCTCATTGGCAGAAGACACCATTATCATCGACTCCCCACCCCACACTACTACTGTACATACCACCATTGTGACCGAAGTACCCACCACCCCAACCGCTCCTCTTTCACCTCCCGTATCTCCAATCTCCCCTGTACATCGATCTCTCCCAGACCATCCACATCTTTGGATAGTGCTATAGCATAAGCCTTCCTTACTTCCATTCACCCGACAATTCCCGCACCCACTCAACCTAGTCTACCCCCTAGAACTTCTACGCTTCTATCCAGTCCATTTCTCCATCCATCTTTTCCATCCTTCCCTACACCCTAGAGACCACTATTTCCATTTCTAACACCGATGACTTTCTCCCCTGTATCACCTCCCCAACCCACCATATTCCCACTTTCCCCTTTCCACCAAGCAGCATTAGAGAACCCCTCTGTAAATTACTCTTCAACCTTTGTAAACCCTGTATTTACACCCACGCAATCACCCACGATCACTACACTGTTCACGGTCACCGCACTTGACACCACGTCCAATGACATGGATATCTCACCACCCACTGCACCACCGCTCACTTCATTCATGGCACAACCATATTTAGGCACACCACAACTTTCCACAATCACCACAACATCCACTTTCCCACCCCCATTCCCCATTCCCTTTGCATCTACACCCACTGCATTTTCACTTAGCACACCATTAATATTATCACCCACTGTAGATACTGCATTCTGACAGATGTTCACCTGTATGACTCAAGTAAGAGATGAGTTCACATCTCTCGGAACTAATTATCAGCAGCTGCAGAAGACAACGAATGATCTACAATCGCAGCTCGATTCACTGACCATCGAGAACGCCGCACTAAACACCAGATACCAATAGCTACGAGAGGCATATCATAAACTTGAACTAGAAAGTGAAGCAAAGACGAAAGAAGCTGTCACAAATATCGATAACTTGTTAAGGGCACAGTCTATTCGCAATGCAACGTTCACTAGGAACATGGGCTTACTCAGAAGACACCTGGCAGCAGCGAAAGAAGAGAACCAGCGCTTACAAGAACAGAACAGAGAGAATTTAGAAGCTGCCCTAGATCAACCTGACCAACCGTTGAGCCCTAGTCGCTTTAAGGCCGTGCCCTCTGAATCTATGAGAATGTTGTTAGATGATCATGTCAGATTGTTAGATGAATATGACAGCATGAACGAGGAGTTCCAGAAACTCAAAGATGAACACAAGTTATTACAACTAAGAGCACCAATACCACAAGGACTACCAGCTCCTGCGGACCCATCTCCTGACATCCTAGAGGAACTCAATGCATTACAGGCCCAGGTATCAACGCTCCAATAACAGATAGCTGTATATGAAGCACCCCCCAAGCCAGACTCCCCACCGGAACTACCAGAAGAGGAAGAAATAGTCACTATTCCGGTGGAGGAAACTTTTGAAGAAGCATATGAACCTCAACCCATCCCAGGCGGACGAGTCACGGATGAAGGCCAGACGACTTTCAAACTTCCAACTCCCGCATGGATGAAGACAATTGAAGAACTTGGAACAACCCACTCAGCACGGGTAGAAGCGCAACTACACGCCATGGCGATGATTGAAGAATGCATTTTACAGTCCCCATACTTCGCTCATTTGGCCCCGTAGATACATATCAGGGCATGAGCTATAGTACAAACTGTATTTTATGTTAATGGTGGAATATCAGTTGGCTATAGAGAAAGAAACATGCAAGAAGCCCTCTCACGCTACTCAATTTGAGCCTGATGATTTGCCACTGGATGCGCAGGAAGGAGAGATCTATCAACCAGATTGGCGTAAAGATTTATTACAAAAATATCCTGAGATGATGAGTACATGGGCCAAGGCAGCACTACACTTAAAATACAACCCATGTTGGGGACCAGTGCCACGTCGTCGCTCCTGGAAGGCATTTGCGATTAAAGTACAAAATAACAAGCAATGCGAGGACTGGTTGAACTACCCATACTTCACCCCACCCACAGGACCACCTACAGTCGGATACATGATGGCAACGATTCGTCACTGGCTCCCTCGCTTAAAACACATGGACGATATAGCAGCGCACATGACTATCAAGATATTTGACATGATGCAGACGGTTTTTAAAGTCTTCAGACGCGTCAAGGCACCCCATGTGAACACCCCGGGTTTCGAGCATGGTAATCTAGATCTTGCATATGATATGAGTACAATGCCATCGCTCCGGGTGTGTTATGCCTGGCATTGCAGAATCAAATACCTACCGGCGTGCTACAAGCAAACCTTCGAAGAAATGTTCACAACCGGTTTCTGGGAATACCATTCAGAAGTGTTCATCAGCAGGCCCACACATTTGCTTCAATTATTCGCCTGTGAATAGATGGTATATTCCATGCACTATCGAATCCCACCATCCGATGAACCGCAACCCATTGATTGGGAGAAACTCGAGGCAGATTTGGCCCGAGGCATTCGAATATCAGAACACACCCTCGCTCAGGAACTACTCCAGAATTACATCCGACAGACCTCACAACAAGGTTTTGTCGAGGACGACAGAAGCGAGAGGGAGGGGGGTGTTGGCAGTAGCCAGAGGCATAGAAGACGCAGAAGCATGTAAAGACAGAGCAGGGAGTCAGTTGAATCATTTTTTCAAAGACTTATATTTTATAAATACTTTTCAAAACCTCCAATAGTGATTTTCATCACTTTTGTACTATATGTAACATGGAAAAACCCTTCTTGTAATTTACAGCTCCATTTTGTGCAAGCCGAGGAGTCCTCAAGCTTGAGGAGCTTAGGTAGAATGAGCGTACCAATTTTGGTTATTTTTAGACACCGTTTACCCCTTCAAATAGCATCTAGAACCTATTTTTTAACTATGCTGGTCACTAGATGTGAAACCGGTCAAAACTAGTCTAGAATCTATAAAAAGAGCTATAGAGCTCATTTTTGGGGGGAGCTAGTGTAGACTTGTATGAGCTAGAGTGAGTTTGAGCTTGTAAGAGTGTTCTTGAGTAATAGAGTTGATTTCTCACCTTCCATTGTGTTTTGCTTGTCTCTTCGTTGTGTGTGTGTATGTGTGTGTGCATCTCTATGCTTCTCACCTTCACTCTCACTTCATCTCACATTCACGATCTTCATATCACTCCTATCTCTTCCGCGGATTGACATTAAGGAGGTGGAGCTTCTTAACATGGTTCTCACCATTGTGCTAGAGCAACACTAGCATACTATTGTAGATCTGCTAAAGTAAAACATCAAATGCAGCAGATCATCTTTAAATTCTCAATCCAAGTGTGCTTACCCATTCAAGTGTATCAAGACACGTCTCACAAAGCCATCGAACTCACAAACATGTTCAAGAAAAAGATTGACTCACATAGAAGCACTTTTGAGTGAGAAATACATGTCAAAGACACTTAAAAGCACTCACCTTAGGTGCATATGACGTTACGACACCTCAAGCACACCATGGAACCTCCATATGAAGGAGATAAAAGATAAGAGCCAACAAAATGTGATGCAGGAAATTCTTCTTAATTAAAACGATTCCCTAAAAATTTCTTTTTCGAAAATCTCGTATAAAAAGCTTCTCCAAAGATAGCCATATGATGGCTATCCAAAGATTGGTTATAGTAAGCTAGAAGGCACTTAAGAGGTGGGGCTTGATTGAAATAAAAAATTAATGGTGTAGTCCCATATCTTAAGCCGAGTAAGTTAATGTCAGGCATCAGATTGGGTGAGGATGTTGCGAGGCATACTTTGGTGGTTTCTAGTACCTTAAATAAAATTTGACATGATGGATTGGGTAGTATTCCTATCTCAACTTGCCAAAAAGTAGTTGTGGTGCACATATATTCGAGTGTGAGGAAATATTTTTTTTGGTGCAGTCTCCAGCCCTAATGACATCATAGCTCGACTAGCTATGCCTTCTAACAAAGTGTGGATATAAGGGATTATATTTAATATATGTTGGTAACTTATTAGATGTCAACATTGTGTCTGTTTGGTTTTTAAAGAGTCAACAACGCAAGCTTGGGTTGAGATCTTGGATATGTTTTTATTGAGGCATACATACCACATTGGCACTTTTCCGATCTTAGCCTTGATGTATGCTTGTGTTCCCTGATGTGTCCATATGTTGGGGGAAAATGCACACTAGATCTTCGAGATGTATCTTCCCCATGCTTTGTACTAGCTTTGGGTCCAAACAACTTTCCTCATATCGTTCCACAACTCTTGCATAAGGTATATCCATTCTTCCCATTTCCTATCATAACTCATTATCTACATTGATGTCTTCATCAGGATCTTGAGGTTGGGACTCGTCCATGTGCCCCTAGTCCCCTTCTTCACGTTCTCAAGTGTCAATTGGGACGTCCATAGGAGGATCCCTATGGTGATGGTGCATCCTCTTCAGGATGGTCTTCAATAGGTGTATGCTCCTCGATGGTATGTGTGTCTTCTTCTATTGTGTCTCTATCCACTTCTTTGACTCATACAGGTTCCTAAGCCTTTTTATTTCCACTTGTTGAATCTCAACTTGTGCCCACAATGATATGTTTTCTTCTTAGATTGATGTTAGAGTTGGATCACTAGTGGAAGGCAGACAAACTAATGGTCCTTTCACAGAATTTTGAGCATAAATCATCCCGTTCTTGATCAATGGCTTTTAGCATGCTACACATTTTATCATATCCCTCCCTGACTATTTGAAATTGACACTCCTTTGTACCAAATGTGTCTTGAACTCTTTAATGGTGTCTTTGGAGAGCTCAATTTGTTTGTAATGAGTCTAGAAGTATTTGAGAATCAATTTTTATCTCTTTAGCATGGCCATTTGTTCTTGAAGACTCTTATTCTCGCATTTGTCTACATCTAGTTGTGATTTGAGATCTTCCACTATTTTATTCATCTTCATGAGACTACGAAAGAAGTCGTGACATTATGCTTTTATGTTCTTTACTTCATTTGTGTATTTTTAACTTTGGCTATTTCCTCTTCTTGGGTGATTCGGTTCTCTTGTTCTCTTGTATTTTTGAATTCTATTGATGGACGAGATTCAATCATATCTATATCATGTACTTCATCATGGGAATGTTCTTGAATGGTGGCTTGATTTCCAATGATGAATAGAGTTGGAGAGAGTGAAGTGGTCACAAGGGATGGTGAAAGAGATGATGGGATTGATGACAATGGAAAGCTAACATGTGGTTCATGGAATGGAGTGGATGAAGCAAAAAAGGATGAACTAGATGAAAGATGAGATGAAAGTGATGCAAATTATGGAAAAGAAAATGATTGCTAAATTGTTGGTTCGATAAAATATGGATAACATGATTGTGAATTGTGCGTTTGTGTGGTAGTTGAGTGTGGTGGAATGAAATCATGAGTGCTTGAGGGTGGAAATGTGCATGTAGTGTTGGATTCTAGACTAGTCCCTTCACTAATAATTTATTTTCCTTTGTCCAAAATAGGTGATGGTGATGAATAAGGGGAATTTACGGTGGGGTCAAGGCTGAAGTGGGTGCAATGGGAGCAGAGTCCAACTCATATCCAATGGTAGTGTATAGATGTGGTAGGGATGGGAAGTGTGCTATCAAAAGTGGAGGTGACAGTGTTGGTGTCTACTGTGTCATGCAAAACATGCTCATCACTTGTAGGTTATTGTAATAATAAAATGTCAAATATGGAGATGGAGGTGGAGAAGAAACTAGAGAAGGAGTGGATGACAAGCTGACCAATTTTTTGTTTCGATGATCTTTTTAAAATCACTACCTCTTCTTCCTCTCTCTCTCTCTCTCAAAATCTTGCAATGAGTTCGACTTTCGTGTAGCTTCCTTAGCTCTATGTTGTTGTGATTATCTGAATACCTCTACTATAGAATCCATGAATTTTGCTACATCTATTTATTCTTGTATATTGATTTGACTCTTTCTACTTAGGCTTGATTGTGTATCCTTTGTGAAACTGCTTAGTTTTCTCATTTCTTAGCTTCACTGAGCCTTCCATTTGAGCCTTAGTAACTTCTTCCTCCTTTGTTACTACCACTACATGAGGATCCATGCGGGAGAATACTTCTCCAAAGATTTTGATGAGTATTTGTAGGATAAAGGCATCAAAAGGGAAGTAACTACCAAGTACTCTCCTCCACTAATTGCTATGCTTTCAGGGGAGACAATTTTTTAGTTGCAGTGGATCCTTGCATCCTTCTAGAGGTTCTAGATTCTATAATTACCGATGGAGCAGGTATGGTTTTTCTAAGAGTACCTCTTTTCATATAGTGATTGAACTCTTCTAAATCATGAATGATGTAGGCATGAGAAAATATGACATCATCACCAATGACATGGAAGATGATTTAAATGATTACTTGTGTTCCATGAAGGGTTTTATGTTGTGTCCAATTCTCAATGATTGAGCAACTCGTGAGACATTCCCATATCTTTTTGTCCATATCAACGCCTTTCTCATTCACCTTACTATATTCCATGCAATATAATGTAGTTTTGTGTAGGATGATATATCTCTAGTTTAGGAAACAAGAAGCATTGTTCCCAGAGAGCTAAGGGAGTTCACATTGACTCATCAAATTGAAGCACCATTTGCAAATTTTTCCATGTGATGGTTGATTTAGTTCCTCTGATATGCGAAGCAAATAAAGGTTTGGCTATTTTTTGGTTATTCTGAAAATCAAATGCTTTTGTGATGAATCTAGCCATGAGTTGGAATTCTAATTCCTCGGCATCCAAATCATGAACTCCTCAATAATTGTGATCATCGTTCCACACAAGATTCTCCATAAATTCCTCATATCTATCCAAATCAAGTTGTACTAATGTTATTCATAAAAAGTCTCCACATTCTAGATCACCCAAAAGCTTTAATACTATTGTATCACTAATTTGAAGAACATAGAATTCTTCATACATGAATTACAAATTCCACTAGGTTTCTTCAAAGGTGCAAAAGAATATAAATTATCCATTGGTCCAAAGTTTGGAGGTTTGGTTTTTTAACCAATGCCCCTATTCGAATAGGATTTTTTGTAAAAAAACCATTATCTTGTAAAATATTTATCAAAATGATGTAAAACTAGAGTAAGAGTCTTCCTCATGAGTAGAGAAACCATACGTATTGTTTAGAGAATGTTTTGGAGCTCTTCAAGCACATATTTTTAGATTAGAAGCTAAAAGGACCAAATTTCAAGTGTGAAAAGGGACACTTGAAAAATTATAAAGGACAAAATCTTGTATTTCGTGGGGTGGCTATCATTTTTGTACTCATGTGGCATGTGAATGAAGAGCTTCAGTTAGAAAATCGTGTCTCTCTTTTCTTTGAGTGTTCACGATTGATTCTTGAGTCTTTTTCATGTGTTATCCATGGAATTTGTTGGTTTAACTTGTGTATTACTGAGTGGAGTTTGTAACCAGAGGTGATTATCAATATATTGAGTGATTAGATGCATGAAATCATTGTTGGAAATGGAAGTTCTCAGTTTTATCAGAATCGTGATTGTCTCATTACAGGTACTGAAATTTATTTTTGAGTTCATATTTGTAATCTACAAGAAAAATGCCACACTTTAGGCACAAGAATCATTGAAAAAACTATTGATTAGCTCTAGATACAAGAAACCCTTATTTTCTTACTCCTTTTTCAAATTCTTCTTAGAAATCAGAACTGTTTTTACATTTTCTTGGATTCCATTAACTAGAAAGGGTTGTGGTCTTAGTATACTTCCCGGATTAACAAATTTAAGATTTAAAAGTTAATCCTTTATGCTATGATGATTGGAGAGGACAACTCCAAAGGATAACAAAGAGTACAGTTTGTGCAACCAAATTCATTTCCCAAGATCAATGGATCTTCAAAAGAAAACCCCAGGTAAATTGGTCTCATTTTATTTAGGGAAAAAAATACCAAAAAATCATAAAAATTGGATTAAAATTGCAAACAAATTTCTTTTTTGTAATGGAGTGAGAGATGAGGTGTCTGAAGTGGGGTGAATGAGAGAAATATGAAGGAGAACTCAAAAAATCAGCGATATTCCATGAAAAGTCAAAATTGTTTGCTTTCTTGAATTTTCTTTAAAAAATATATGAATTTTTTATGTTTTGCACGTGACACTTGGAATAGAAGTTATTGAAACACATTAAAAAAGACCAAGTTGGAAAAGGAAGCAAAAAAATACAATTTGCACAAAAAATCAAAAATCACGATTTTCATCTTAGAATTGTGATTTTCCGTAGATTGGTAAATTTGCTTCAATGGTGCTTTTGGGCATCCAACTGAGTTAATAAAATGAAGTGAAATACATGTTAATTGAGAAAATTTAGTTTGAGCCTTCAAGGATTGAAAATTGACAAATTTTAACAACTCACACAGAATCATGATTTTCATCCTGAGAGGTGAATATGGGAATTTGATTCAAAGTGGATGATGTGACATAAAATTGTTAATGAATATGCATGGCTATGATAAATGTCAAAATTTGAAGTTCAAATCATTGAATTCATTCAGAATCACGATTTTCAGCATACTATAATAGTTTGAATCATGATTTTCAGTATTTTATTGTTAGATTTATTTTTGCATTAATCAAAGTTTGGAAAATCATTTTTGCACAAAATATTCATAAAAATCATCAAAAACATAGAATCGTGATTTTCAAATTTTGAGTGTTTTCTCACTAGTTTTTGTAGATTTTCTAGATTTCTTTTATTGCATGTTGTTTTTATAGCTAGGTGCCTCCATTAGTATGAAGCAAGCATTTTTTTTTTTTAAACATCACCTTGCACAGAATCGCGATTCTATGCAAGGGTCCAAAATCATGATTTGTAGAAATGCGATTTTTATTAGAAAATTGTGTTTTATACGATTGTGAGCAATCACGATTGTTTGGAAATCCAAAATCGTGAAAAAACACAATTTTGGATCAAAATCAGGAAAAACACGATTTTGAACCAAAATCATGAAAAACATGATTTTTGTATCAAAATTGTGGAAAAACATGATTTTGGATCAAAATCGTGAAAAAACACAAATTTGGATCAAAATCATGAAAAAAAACCATGATTTTTCAACAAAATCGTGAAAAACACGATTTTGTGCACAGAATCGTGAAAATCACGATTCTCAACCAAAATCGTGAAAAATACAATTTTGGAAGCAAAATTGTGGGAAACATAATTTTGAGTAATAATAAAACTCAGCACCTCATTGACACACTAAAATCGTGATTTTTTGCAAATCAAGAAAAACAAAACTTTGATTAGAAAATCTCGATTTTCATCAGAAAATTATGATTTTGAGAAAACCTATTTTTTTATTTTAAAAAATAAGGTGTATATTTGGAGTAAGTCTGAGGTGTTGCAAGTATATAGTTTGTGAAATAAAAACCTTGATCAATACATAAATCACCTGTAGAGCCCTAACCGGTCGAAACTAAAGGTACAAAGTATTTTTCCTCTTAAGGTTCAAAGGTTGAATCTAAAATCTTAAGGTGCAAAAGTAAAAGAATTAAAAGGAAAAGTGAAGGTGGAAGGCCACGTACGAAAAGGTGGAAATAGGCCGCCCAATCAAAATTTTATTTTAAAAGTCACTCTTGTTCTAAAGTCACTACAAGACAAAGTAGCGAATCGTTGAGGACCAGTTCAGATAGACAATCTTGGGACATTGAAAGGACACCAAGATTGTATTGCAGTTAGAGTGCGCGAACCGGCAGACTCTAAAACAAAAGGAAGGACAAAGGCTATTTTGGGGGATATTGAGAGTGGAGAGCAAGAGAGAGCTTCAGAAGAGCAAGAAAGGAAGCAAGAAGAGCCTCCAGTGTGCGACGACATTCAAGAGTGCAAGAGGTGTCAAGAGAAAAGTGTGCAGAGAAGAGAGAAGGCGGGCTGGATTCCAAGAGTTCCAAGGGCTATTGCGTGCTGCGCAGTGATACCAATTCCTTAGCTTGGCGGAAGCTTAGTGCAAGGTGTGCACAAGGGAAGCGGGAAGCAAGTGAAGGATTGGCGCACGAGAGGCCGCTGCTAGAGGACTTGAGATAATTGGTCTTCAGTAATTGATACTCTCTGAAGTGTATTTAGTCATTGATTGGACTGTGCGCAGTCATTGTAATTGTTGCAGGATAAGTAATATTCAAGGGTTCCAAGAGTATTCCTTTGCAGAAGTTCTCACTATTATTCCATTTTTTATCATCTCTTTTTCCTCCTACAAACCCTCAAACTCCTTCTTGTCCCCGAATCCCCAACAAATTTGGCACGCCCGGTGGGACCTCCAAGGAGCTTTGAGCATAGGAGACTATATATTGCCATTGGAGGACAACATTCCAGTGTCGACAACATTACTCCAGTGAGCCAAAAGGTACATCCTTCTATCAAGGTCTCATTTTAAGTGGACTATGAATAGCTCATGACCGCGACCCGGTCACAAACCTTGAGAATCAAGTGCAAGCAGACAAGAAGAAAGACGAACCGAAGATCATCGAGTCCACTTTCATCGACTGCATCGGTAGGAAGCATGGCAGGACAGGTGGACCTAGAAATCTTGCTCTCCAGGTTAAACATAAAATTCCCCTCCTTCAGAGGATTAGCCCATGAGGACCCAGATGAGCACATTCGACGATTTCTTTCATTATGTAAGACTAGGGGACTAATGGGTAGGGAAGATGCTTTCTTGATACTCTTCCCCGCCACATTGGAAGGTCTGGCAGACAAGTGGTTTAGTCAGTTTGCCGAAAATCACTTTACCTCTTGGGATTTGATGAAAGAGGCCTTTAAGAATCAATTTCAGCAGGGCAACACGGCTGAGATCATTATAGAAGAATTGGAAAACTTGAAGTTGGGTCCAGGAGAGAAGTTCCCCGAATTCGTGACCAGGGCAAAAGCATTAATGGCTAAATTACCGGATCCACCACACGACTTCTTTGTCAAGAAGTGGTTAGCCAAACCTTTACCTGTGGTCACCCAATGCAAAATAAAAGAGTTGGTACTACCTACGGCCTCTGTTGAGGAATTCATCAACACGGCCACCCGCTTGGAACAAATAAGGCACCAGTATGGTACAACGTCTTCCCAACTATCATATGGTACAGAACTGGAGGACCCAGTGAGCCAGTTAAGAAGGGAATTGGAAGGCTTGAAGAGGAATAAAGCCTATACAGAGGAAGAGACTACTGTAGCTCAGCTGAGAAGAGAGATTGAAGCCCTCAAGCTCCAAAAGGAAGAGGAAGCCCAAGCAGAAGAACTAGCTCAGCTGAGGCAGGAGTTGCAAGAACTAAAAGGAGGCGGCATTAAGAACGGACTATGGTGCTCCATGTGCAGTAAGCAAGGACATATAGTAAGTGAATGTCCTTTGCTAAATGTGACTTGTCAATTATGCAGAAAGATTGGGCATGAGGCCCATGAATGCCAATCAAGGGGAATACCGACAACGACATACTGGACACAAGGCGGGCTCTTGCCACCAGCAAATGTAATGGCAGCAGCAACAAACCAAGGTAATAACTATAATCCTAGACCAAGAACTAACCTTGCGAATGGGCCTAGAAGGCCAATTATTTGCTTCAGGTGTGGAGAATGTGGGCACTACCAAAGTAGGTGCACCCTACCAGAGAATGCACCGCCTTGCAGGAACTGCCCTGAGGCCAGAGACCATTATACAAATTGTTGTCCTAAGAATCAAGCCTCTTCATCAGGGCCCCATATCCAAATGATTTCTGTGCAGGAAGAAGAAATGGCAAATCAAGTTAAGGTGCCGTCACCATCTACTAGGGTGGTGCAGTTAGAGGAAATTGACTCTTTTACTGTGCAGACAAGAAGCAAGGGGGAGGCTCCAGTGGACGTGGGTCAAGAATCATTGATTAATGGATTAAACATAGACAAAGGTGTGTCCGAAGACCTAGCCACCACAATTGCAGACACAAGGAAAAAGGAAAATTGCACAGGTACCAGTGATGCCATTGGACAGGCATTCAGCAGGGCTCATGAGGAGTTGGACAAGTCAAATGGAGCCCAAGCTCTTAAGGAATCAGAAGCCTCCAGACTGCTCAAGTCCATAAAAAAGGAGGTTAGTATTCTTGATTTAATAAAGATGGATGGGAAATTCAGGTCAGAATTATTACAGATAATTGATGAAGCTTCTACGACAAGCTTAGTAGCTAAGACTGCTATCTTACATCAAGGGATAATCAGGGGGGAAGCACCCCTTACAGATTATAAAAGCCCTCGGCTTACAATATCAATCAAGGGCCATGAATTTCAAGGTGTCATTGTAGATGGTGGTTCTGGCATCAATTTGATGCCTGAACATACCATGAAAAGGATTGGACTCCACCCTTCAAGACCTGCAAATTTCACGGTCACTTTGGCAGATCAGAGCAAAGTAAGGCCCTTAGGGGTAATCCCAAAAGTTCCACTTGAAGTACAAGGTAATCTATTTATCCTGGATTTTGTGGTTTTAAGATTGCCCCAGGTTGAAGGAGGATTTCCTCTCTTAATTGGAAGACCTTGGCTGAGGCATGCCAGTGTCATTCATGATTGGGGTAAGGACACCATGTGGGTACAAAAGAAAGGGCAGGAGCTGACACAAATTCATTTAGAAGAAGGCCCAGACAATCAAGGAAACACTAGCATGATGCAAACAGTGAGCATTTGCATGGAAACAGAAGCGGAGGATCAACCCCAAATAGATTTTGAGGAAGAAGAGGATATTTTAAGTTGGCTTCATGCCGGCAACTCTTCTTCTTGTTTTGGAATTTTTCTTGATAATCCTGGTACATTTTGAGGCTATGATGAAGACAAAGGAAAGGTCCAGGTTGATGGATTGGGAGAGCCCATCACTGACCACAGAAGGGGCAGGAAGATACCCCTCAAATACAAATTGGAGGAGGATGTGTCAACATCAGATAAGGAAGTTTCCCAAGCTAAAAGCAAGGTAAAAAATTCTGAGGTTGAATGTTCTTGCCCAATTCAAGAAATCCCTGCAGGATGGATGCAGGACAAGGAGGAAAACATCGAAGTTCAAAATACACCTGTTTATGAAGCAATGCAAGAAAAGCTAGTAGAAGAAGACAAAGAAGCAGATGCACAAGAAGATAATCTGGTAACAAGAAACCCGGTTCAAGAAGTACATTTATGCAACCAAAACAATAATCAACCAGTTCTAGTGGCCACTTGGTTGTGGAGCCACCCAAAGCTTCTAGAAAAGGTAACATCATTCTTAACCCAGTATGCAGATGTTTTTGCCTGGCATTATAAAGACTTAGAAGGAGTGCCTGCATCTTATGGAGAGCACAGAATTCCTCTGGTTGAGGGAGCCAGACCCATAAGAGGAAGGAGTTATAGACTCAATCCAAAGTATGCCGAAGCTGTCTATGTGGAAATCCAAAAGATGGAAGATGCAGGAATCATCATTCCTGTGGAACACTCAGAGTGGCTCTCACCTATGGTTATAGTACCAAAGAAGAATACTAATAAAATCAGGATTTGTGTGGACTTTAGAGCTCTCAACAAGGTGACCATTCCAGACGGGTTCCCTATGCCTTTTGCAGAACAGGTCATTGAAGAAGTGGCGGGGCATGCACTATATAGTTTTATGGATGGCTTCAGTGGCTATAATCAAATATCAATACACCCAGAGGATCGTGAAAAGACTGCTTTTATCACACCGTGGGGAACGTATGTGTATGTAAAAATGCCATTTGGGCTAAGAAATGCTCCAGCCACATTCAACAGAACGGTCAATCTCATTTTTGGACCCTTATTGCTGGAATCACTTAGAATCTTCATGGATGATTTCTCTTCATTTTCAGGATCTCACAAAGAAACCCATCTAGATTGTTTGGACCAGCACCTGAGACAGCTGCAGAATATCTTCCAAAGATGCAGAGAAACCAAGTTAAAGCTCAATCCAAATAAATGTCACTTCCTTGTGACAGAAGGAACCCTCTTAGGTCATGTGGTATCCGCTAAAGGTATGGCCCCAGATCCTGACAAAATTCTCTCTATATTAAAGTTACCTAAACCCAAAACTCCTAAAGAGATCCAGAGTTTTTTGGGGCATACCGGTTATCATAGAAGGTTTATAAAAATGTATGCAGAGATAGCTAGACCTCTGACTAGACTCACAGGTAAAGAAGTACCTTTCAAATGGGAAGAAGAGGAGGAAAAAGCATATCAGACATTAAGGTCACGGCTCGTATGTGCTCCTATCTTGGTCACCCCGGAGTGGTCAAAAATCTTTCATATACATGTCGATGCCAGTGCATATGCAGTAGGAGCAGTTCTAACTCAACCCAGTGAAGAATTTAAAATGGACAGGCCAATTCAATATGCCAGTAGAATCTTGACCAAGGCTGAAAGAAATTACAGTACTACCGAAAGGGAAGCACTAGCAATGGTCTTTGCAGTTCAAAAATTCCGCCATTACTTATTGGGGGTAAAATTTATTATTATATCAGACCACCAACCTCTCAAGTACTTACTCAACAAACCACATGCTACTGGTAGAATATGGAGGTGGTTACTGTTATTCCAAGAGTTTGATTTCTCGGTAATCCATAAGCCAGGAAGAGAAAATGTGATGGCAGATCACTTATCCAGAATCAATAGGAAGGATCAAACCAGTGGTATCAATGATGATTTCCCTGATGCACACTTGTTTGCTATACAACCTAAAGGATGGTATGATGATATCAAGCGGTTCATTAATACTGGATTGTATCCAGAAAGTGCTAATGCTGTACTAAGAAAGAGGCTACTTATCAAAAGTAGACCATATACTTTCATTGAGGGCAAACTCTACAGACAGGGCAAGGATGACAGGATGAGGAAATGCTTAGAGGAAGATGAAGTGAGGGAAATACTGCAATTTGCACATGAAGGAACAGGTGGTGGGCACCTTCCAGGGCATCTCATGAGCCAGAGAATACTAGATGTTGGTCTATGGTGGCCTACACTCTTTAGGGATGCAGATAATTGGAGAAAAACATGTGATGTATGCCAGAGGTGTGGACCTAAACCCACCAAGCAAAGACATCACCCTTTGGTAGTTTCCACTTCTTGGCAGCCCTTTGAGAAGTGGGGATTAGACTTTGTTGGGCCTATATACCCTCCGGCACTTCCAAAAAGGGAAAAGTACTTACTGATAGCCACGGACTACGCAACAAAATGGGCTGAAGCTATTGCATCAACGGATTGCTCTGCACAAACAGTGGCTGACTTTTTGTATTGTAACATCATTTGTAGATTTGGATGCCCGTTGGAAATCTGTACCGATCAGGGTACTCATTTTGTTAACAAAATATTGCAGGAAATTTCCAACAGGTATCGCATTTTACACAGGACTTCTTGTGCATACTACCCACGAGCTAATGGACAAGCCGAGTCAACAAACAAAGTATTAATTTCAATGTTACGAAAAGAATGCATGTTGCAGCCGACCTCTTGGGGACAGGCCTATCTGGGTACCTTATGGGCATACAGAATGGCCTATAAAGAGACTGGGTATTCTCCCTTTCAATTAGTCTATGGCTCGGTTCCTATTGAACCATTTGAATTCATCAGAGGCTCTATAAGAACGGAAAGACTAGAGAAAATTGGGATGGAAGTTTCAGCAAGACTAACTGCTTTGCATAAACTGGAAGAATCGAGAATTTTAGCCTCCAAACAGTTAGAGAAGCTGCAATTATACAGGAAGGAGACTCATGACAAGAATCTCTGGCAAAACAATTTGAAGCCTGGAGATTTAGCCCTGCTACACAGACCACAAATTTCCAATCAAAACAAAGGGAAATGGATCCCCCATTGGGAAGGCCCTTTTCGCATCACAAAGATACTACAATGGGGTGCTGTGCAATTGGAAACACTAGAAGGGGACACCCTACCCTTGGTAAACATCTCCCGGCTCAAGGGGTACCACCTAAAGCCATAAACGGGGAATTTTCATTTCTTTGGTTTCATTAGTGTTTTGATTGTTTAATAAGCTAAATGTTTATAAAGCATTGTTTGGAAAGCAAAAAAATTAAGTCTTTCGTTGGCGAATAATTTAGGCGCCGATTTTTTTGATTGGCCCTTATTTATGCGAACCACTTTCATTTCCACCCTATCTTTTGTTTATCTTTTGGTTGGAGGAGCTTAGATCTTGCATCTCCTCTCTTTTGAACACACTTTTGGGGTAAACCATCCATGCCTCTGAGGTAGCCTTTCATTCCTCCTTGCTATATAAAGTGCCTTCTCCTTCCTTATTGCTCCCCTCAGTATCCGCAATTTTGTATCCTCATCATTACTCTGGCCAAGTTCAGTTGTCCATGAATTTGCGCGTTGATTTGTGCATCGGAAACTGTGGAACGAAGAAGACGATCTCCTTACCAACCCAACCCCCCCTTCCAAAACCCCGCTCGCCCCCTCAAAGTCCCTCCCCCCCCCCTCCCCTCCCCACACCGCAGCGCCCCACCCCGCAACCCCCTCGCCAGCGCCCCAAACCCCCCTCACCCACTAAGCGCACCCCCCCCCCCCTCATCATCCCTCCCCCCCCCCTCCCCTCACCGCACCGCACCATCCCTCCCCCCCCTCCTCCCCTCACCGCACCGTAGCGCCCCTCCCTCACTCCCCCTCACAACTAAGCGCCCCCCCCTAAGCGCCCCCCCCCCTCATCATCCCTCCCCCCCCCCCTCCCCTCTCCGCACCGCACCATCCCTCCCCCCCCCTCAAATTCCCTTCCCCCCCCCCCCTCTCCTCCCCTCACCGCACCGTAGCGTCCCTCCCCCCCCCTCCCCTCACCGCACCGCAACCTCCTTTCCCCCCCCCCCCCCCCTCAAAGTCCCTTCCCCCCCTCCCCTCCCCACACCGCAGAGCCCCACCCCGCAACCCCCTCGCCAGCGCCCCAAACCCCCCTCACCCACTAAGCGCACCCCCCCCTCTCATCATCCCTCCCCCCCCTCCCCTCACCGCACCGTAGCGTCCCTCCCCTCCTCCCCTCCCCGCACCGTAGCATCCCTCCCCCCCCCTCCCCTCACCGCACCGCACCATCCCTCCCCCCCCTCCTCCCCTCACTGCACCGCACCATCCCTCCCCCCCCTCAAATTCCCCTCCCTTCCCCCCCCTCCCCTCACCGCACCGCACCATCCCTCCCCCCCCCCTCCTCCCCTCACCACACCGTAGCGCCCCTCCCACACTCCCCCTCGCAACTAAGCGCCCCCCCCTAAGCGCCCCCCCCCCCTCAAGGTCCCTTCCCCCCCCTCCCCTCCCCACACCGCAGCGCCCCACCCCGCAACCCCCTCGAAGCGCCCCAAACCACCCTCACCCACTAAGCGCACCCCCCCCCTCATCATCCCTCCCCCCCCCTCCCCTCACTGCACCGTAGCGTCCCTCCCCTCCTCCCCTCCCCGCACCGTAGCAGCCCTCCCCCCCCCTCCCCTCACCGCACCGCACCATCCCTCCCCCCCTCCTCCCCTCACCGCACCGCACCATCCCTCCCCCCCCTCAAATTCCCCTCCCTTCCCCCCCCTCCCCTCACCGCACCGCACCATCCCTCCCCCCCCTCCTCCCCTCACCACACCGTAGCGCCCCTCCCACACTCCCCCTCGCAACTAAGCGCCCCCCCCTAAGCGCCCCCCCCCCCTCAAGGTCCCTTCCCCCCCCTCCCCTCCTCACACCGCAGCGCCCCACCCCGCAACCCCCTCGAAGCGCCCCAAACCACCCTCACCCACTAAGCGCACCCCCCCCCCCCTCATCATCCCTCCCCCCCCCTCCCCTCACCGCACCGTAGCGTCCCTCCCCTCCTCCCCTCCCCGCACCGTAGCAGCCCTCCCCCCCCCTCCCCTCACCGCACCGCACCATCCCTCCCCCCCTCCTCCCCTCACCGCACCGCACCATCCCTCCCCCCCTCAAATTCCCCTCCCTTCCCCCCCCTCCCCTCACCGCACCGCACCATCCCTCCCCCCCCTCCTCCCCTCACCACACCGTAGCGCCCCTCCCACACTCCCCCTCGCAACTAAGCGCCCCCCCCTAAGCGCCCCCCCCCCCTCAAGGTCCCTTTCCCCCCCTCCCCTCCCCACACCGCAGCGCCCCACCCCGCAACCCCCTCGCCAGCGCCCCAAACCCCCCTCACCCACTAAGCGGCCCCCCCCCCCCCTCATCATCCCTTCCCCCCCCTCCCCTCACCGCACCGCACCATCCCTCCCCCCCCTCCTCCCCTCACCGCACCGCACCATCCCTTCCCCCCCCCCTCAAATTCCCTTCCCCCCCCTCTCCTCCCCTCACCGCACCGTAGCGTCCCTCCCCCCCCCTCCCCTCACCGCACCGCAACCTCCCTTCCCCCCCCCCCCCTCAAAGTCCCTTCCCCCCCCTCCCCTCCCCACACCGCAGCGCCCCACCCCGCAACCCCCTCGCCAGCGCCCCAAACCCCCCTCACCCACTAAGCGCACCCCCCCCTCTCATCATCCCTCCCCCCCCCTCCCCTCACCGCACCGTAGCATCCCTCCCCTCCTCCCCTCCCCGCACCGTAGCATCCCTCCCCCCCCCTCCCCTCACCACACCGCACCATCCCTCCCCCCCCTCCTCCCCTCACTGCAACCGCACCATCCCCCCCCCCTCAAATTCCCCTCCCTTCCCCCCCCTCCCCTCACCGCACCGCACCATCCCTCCCCCCCCCTCCTCCCCTCACCACACCGTAGCGCCCCTCCCACACTCCCCCTCGCAACTAAGCGCCCCCCCCCCTAAGCGCCCCCCCCCCCTCAAGGTCCCTTCCCCCCCCTCCCCTCCCCACACCGCAGCGCCCCACCCCGCAACCCCCTCGCCAGCGCCCCAAACCCCCCTCACCCACTAAGCGCACCCCCCCCCCTCATCATCCCTCCCCCCCCCTCCCCTCACCGCACCGCACCATCCCTCCCCCCCCTCCTCCCCTCACCGCACCGTAGCGCCCCTCCCTCACTCCCCCTCACAACTAAGCGCCCCCCCCTAAGCGCCCCCCCCCCCTCATCATCCCTCCCCCCCCCCCTCCCCTCTCCGCACCGCACCATCCCTCCCCCCCCCTCAAATTCCCTTCCCCCCCCCCCTCTCCTCCCCTCACCGCACCGTAGCGTCCCTCCCCCCCCCTCCCCTCACCGCACCGCAACCTCCTTTCCCCCCCCCCCTCAAAGTCCCTTCCCCCCCTCCCCTCCCCACACCGCAGAGCCCCACCCCGCAACCCCCTCGCCAGCGCCCCAAACCCCCCTCACCCACTAAGCGCACCCCCCCCTCTCATCATCCCTCCCCCCCCCCTCCCCTCACCGCACCGTAGCGTCCCTCCCCTCCTCCCCTCCCCGCACCGTAGCATCCCTCCCCCCCCCTCCCCTCACCGCACCGCACCATCCCTCCCCCCCCTCCTCCCCTCACTGCACCGCACCATCCCTCCCCCCCCTCAAATTCCCCTCCCTTCCCCCCCCTCCCCTCACCGCACCGCACCATCCCTCCCCCCCCCCTCCTCCCCTCACCACACCGTAGCACCCCTCCCACACTCCCCCTCGCAACTAAGCGCCCCCCCCTAAGCGCCCCCCCCCCTCAAGGTCCCTTCCCCCCCCTCCCCTCCCCACACCGCAGCGCCCCACCCCGCAACCCCCTCGAAGCGCCCCAAACCACCCTCACCCACTAAGCGCACCCCCCCCCCTCATCATCCCTCCCCCCCCCTCCCCTCACCGCACCGTAGCGTCCCTCCCCTCCTCCCCTCCCCGCACCGTAGCAGCCCTCCCCCCCCCTCCCCTCACCGCACCGCACCATCCCTCCCCCCCTCCTCCCCTCACCGCACCGCACCATCCCTCCCCCCCCTCAAATTCCCCTCCCTTCCCCCCCCTCCCCTCACCGCACCGCACCATCCCTCCCCCCCCTCCTCCCCTCACCACACCGTAGCGCCCCTCCCACACTCCCCCTCGCAACTAAGCGCCCCCCCCTAAGCGCCCCCCCCCCCTCAAGGTCCCTTTCCCCCCCTCCCCTCCCCACACCGCAGCGCCCCACCCCGCAACCCCCTCGCCAGCGCCCCAAACCCCCCTCACCCACTAAGCGCCCCCCCCCCCCCCCCCTCATCATCCCTTCCCCCCCCTCCCCTCACCGCACCGCACCATCCCTCTCCCCCCCTCCTCCCCTCACCGCACCGCACCATCCCTTCCCCCCCCCCTCAAATTCCCTTCCCCCCCCCTCTCCTCCCCTCACCGCACCGTAGCGTCCCTCCCCCCCCCTCCCCTCACCGCACCGCAACCTCCCTTCCCCCCCCCCCCTCAAAGTCCCTTCCCCCCCCTCCCCTCCCCACAC
Source organism: Ceratopteris richardii (assembly GCA_020310875.1). Taxonomy (NCBI): domain Eukaryota; kingdom Viridiplantae; phylum Streptophyta; class Polypodiopsida; order Polypodiales; family Pteridaceae; genus Ceratopteris; species Ceratopteris richardii. Next base: position 58,226,290 of record CM035426.1, read on the forward strand.
CGCAGCGCCCCACCCCGCAACCCCCTCGCCACCGCCCCAAACCCCCCTCACCCACTAAGCGCACCCCCCCCCCTCATCATCCCTCCCCCCCCCCTCCCCTCACCGCACCGTAGCGTCCCTCCCCTCCTCCCCTCCCCGCACCGTAGCATCCCTCCCCCCCCCTCCCCTCACCGCACCGCAACCTCCCTTCCCCCCCCCCCTCAAAGTCCCTTCCCCCCCCTCCCCTCCCCACACCGCAGCGCCCCACCCCGCAACCCCCTCGCCAGTGCCCCAAACCCCCCTCACCCACTAAGCGCACCCCCCCCCTCATCATCCCTCCCCCCCCCTCCCCTCACCGCACCGTAGCGTCCCTCCCCTCCTCCCCTCCCCGCACCGTAGCATCCCTCCCCCCCCCTCCCCTCACCGCACCGCACCATCCCTCCCCCCCCTCCTCCCCTCACCGCACCGCACCATCCCTCCCCCCCCTCAAATTCCCCTCCCTTCCCCCCCCTCCCCTCACCGCACCGCATCATCCCTCCACCCCCCTCCCCTCACCGCACCGCACCATCCCCCCCCCCCATCAAATCCCCTCCCCCCCCTCCTCCCCTCACCGCACCCTCCCTCCCCCCCCCCCTCAAAGTCCCTCCCCCCCCTCCCCTCCCCACACCGCAGCGCCCCACCCCGCAACCCCCTCGCCAGCGCCCCAAACCCTCCTCACCCACTAAGCGCCCCCCCCCCCCCTCATCATCCCTCCCCCCCCCTCCCCTCACCGCACCGCACCATCCCTCCCCCCCCCTCCTCCCCTCACCGCACCGCACCCTCCCTTCCCCCCCCTCAAAGTCACTCCCCCCCCCCCTCCCCTCACCGCACCGCAGCGCCCCCATCATCATCCCTTCCCCCCCCCTCCCCTCCCCACACCGCAGCGCCCCACCCCGCAGCCCCCCTCGCCAGCGCCCAAACCCCCCTCACCCAATAAGCGCCCCCCCCCCCCCCCTCAACTTCCCTCCCCCCTCCCCTCACCGCACCACCCCCCTCAACCTCCCCTCAACACCCCCCATTATCCCTCCCCCCCTCCCCTCAACACCCCGCCCTCACTCCCCCCCCTCCCCTCACCGCACATCGCCCCACCCAACCTAACATAACCACCCTCTCATCCTACACCCAACCCCCTGGTGCCCGATACCATCAACCCCCTCTCTTCAACACTGCTTCGCCTCCATTCCACCCCTCGCACCTCTCCGCCTCCAACCCCATCGAACCCCCCTCCATCCTCCCGGTCCGCCACCCTCCTTCTCCCATCACCCTCCACCCCTCCACCCCTCTGCCTCTCCCCATTTCCATCAATGGCGGATCCCACTCCGACTGCTCGTTCCGATCCTCCCTCCACAATTCCATCTGACCATCCCAATCCACTTCCTCCTTCATCGGCAGCACCATCAGTTCAAGCGACTCCAACACCAACAGCAACTATGGCCCTGGATCTTCCCATTTATTCCATCGACTCCGATTCCAGCTACCTTTATTCCCCGCCTCCCCTCCCACACCCTCCTTCTCCTTCCCCATCTATGTCTCATTCATCCCACCCATCTTCACCAACCGGCGATTATATGCGCTTGTTTCTCCCACCTGACATAAACCTGCAAATCCGAATGCATCTATCCATCCCTACAATTGCCCTTCGTCAAATGTTTTCCATTGAAGATCTTCAGCAGGCGGGCTTGTGGGGCTTGGCTAATTTCTTCTTCACGAACCCCGCCAATTTTTCACACGTTTATGAAGCTATCCGCCACTTCCCTCATTTTAGAACCGGCACTCTATTTATCCCAGACATTGCCGCCAGTATTGGGTCTCCCCTAATAGAATTTCGTGCTCCCCCTTTCCTATACTCTGGTCTATCCGCCCCGGCGACTATTGCCTTTTGTACTACACACTTTCAAAGTACTGCTCGATTTTCGCTCCGCATGACCACCCTTCTCAATGCGTTCATCTTTTTCTTCTTACTTCGCAGCCAAACCTCTTCCCTCCCCTGGTCAGATATTCGTATCGCCGATCCGCTTTTTTGCTTTCTCCATAGCCGTCCTTACCCTTACGCACATCTCATTTATAGTTCCTTGAATTTGCGCTCCCGTCGACTCCGCGAGTCTATCTCTAGAGGATCTCATGCATTTTCCATCTATTCTGCACCCTTCGTTGCTTGGCTCTATCGTATACCTGCACACTCGGCGCACAATGCTTCTTATTTACCTACCCACCCTGAACCTTCCATTGCTCCATCCCCCTCCCCCCCGCTAATCTCTATTGACTCAGCTTCCGCCTCGACACCCATATCCGCGCCACCTGATGTAACTTCCTACCCTCCCCAATCTTCTTCACCCATTCCTCCTGTCTCTACCGCCTCTCCAATCATAACTGACCCCCCTGATGTAACCTCCATCCCTCCCCATTCCTCTTCGCCTCTCCATCCTGCCTCTACCACTTCTCCGTTCATAACTAATCCCCCTGATATGCCCTCCTTCCCTCCCCAATCTTCTTCTCCTATCCCTACTTCATCCACCACCTTTCCATTCATGACGTATCCCCCTGATGTCGCCTCCCTCCCTGCACAATCTTTTTCCCCCCTCCCTCCTGCATCTACAATTTCTCCATTCATGACTCCCCCACCTCACGTTCCCTCCTTCACTACCCAACCTTCTCCCCCTTTCCCTCCCGTAACTACACATTCTCCATCCATGCCTACCCCTCCTATTATCCCTAGACCTCCCCTCTCTTCTGATTTCACCCCACTTATTCAAACGCAGCTCAACCCTCAAAACCCCACCTGTATGCCACCAATTCACCCGGATTTCACCTCCCCCTCTATCCGTAACCTTCCTGTCAGTCATCAAATCCCTTCCCCCCATCTTTCACTTCCCACTCCATCTTCCACTCCATCCATTCATCCTCCTCCGCAGAATATTCCCCCTCCCCCTTCCCCTACCGCTCCTACGGTCCCTCCCACTCCACCTGTTGACCTCCCATCAACCCCTTCATTTTTGCAATTACTCCAGGACGCGAGTGTAGTAGCTATCGGCAATGCTCAGGCCTCTCAGATTTCCTTGGATTCAGTTTCCGCAGCAGCTTCAGTTCATCAACAGTATATCTCAACAATAGAAAACATCAATCGCATGGCAACCTCTCAATGGCACTCCCTCAACGAAACGGCCCGATTGCTCAAAGAAGAGCGAGATCATTATCGCGATATGGCCGACTCTGCGATGAAAGCCTTAGAAGATCTTCAGAATCGCTCCAATTTAGGTCTTTGTACTAATGCTGCATGCCGACGTATCCGCAGGGAAAGGGATCACCTTAGACAATGCCTTAGTTCGCTACAGCTTACGATCGAACAAGCTTCTGCTCCTTTGCCCCCCTCTCCATCAACCTCGGCGGACAATCTCAATCAACCTCCATAATAAATTGCCCCCCTCAGTCTAATTAAATTGCTCATCCAAGTCATAATAATTGCTCTTAGATTCCAGTATTACCTTGCCAATAATTACCTAATACTTTTGATCTTTCCCCCATTTTGTCGGGTGCATATATTTTTTCTTCTTAACTCACTAAGATACACAACCTTCAATTTTTTTCTTGCCCCGTTATTTTCATCTCTGTGTCTTTGCAATTTCTCAGTTAGTATCGCTGTTATCTCTCCTGTTATCTCTCCGGGACGGAGAGATCTTTAGGTGGTGGGCATCTGTAGAGCCCTAACCGGTCGAAACTAAAGGTACAAAGTATTTTTCCTCTTAAGGTTCAAAGGTTGAATCTAAAATCTTAAGGTGCAAAAGTAAAAGAATTAAAAGGAAAAGTGAAGGTGGAAGGCCACGTACGAAAAGGTGGAAATAGGCCGCCCAATCAAAATTTTATTTTAAAAGTCACTCTTGTTCTAAAGTCACTACAAGACAAAGTAGCGAATCGTTGAGGACCAGTTCAGATAGACAATCTTGGGACATTGAAAGGACACCAAGATTGTATTGCAGTTAGAGTGCGCGAACCGGCGGACTCTAAAACAAAAGGAAGGACAAAGGCTATTTTGGGGGATATTGAGAGTGGAGAGCAAGAGAGAGCTTCAGAAGAGCAAGAAAGGAAGCAAGAAGAGCCTCCAGTGTGCGACGACATTCAAGAGTGCAAGAGGTGTCAAGAGAAAAGTGTGCAGAGAAGAGAGAAGGCGGGCTGGATTCCAAGAGTTCCAAGGGCTATTGCGTGCTGCGCAGTGATACCAATTCCTTAGCTTGGCGGAAGCTTAGTGCAAGGTGTGCACAAGGGAAGCGGGAAGCAAGTGAAGGATTGGCGCACGAGAGGCCGCTGCTAGAGGACTTGAGATAATTGGTCTTCAGTAATTGATACTCTCTGAAGTGTATTTAGTCATTGATTGGACTGTGCGCAGTCATTGTAATTGTTGCAGGATAAGTAATATTCAAGGGTTCCAAGAGTATTCCTTTGCAGAAGTTCTCACTATTATTCCATTTTTTATCATCTCTTTTTCCTCCTACAAACCCTCAAACTCCTTCTTGTCCCCGAATCCCCAACATCACCAAAATTGTAATTTCAGGTAGAAACATGATTTTGGTCAAATTAGATAAAAAAACTTCAAATTTTAGAATGGTTTTGTGGTAAATCTACATAAACATAAAAGAATTTCACACATTTTAGATAATAGAAGTTCTATAACTCACACACACATTGAAAATTGTGGTTTTAGAGAAAAAACATGATTTTCATTAAAAAAAATCAACTACAAAACAAGTGCATATACAAGGGAGAGTCCATCTAGAGAACTAAGGAGAAGTGGGAGAAGCTGCAAAAACATTGAAAGCTCTCAGAGTAAACAAATTAGGGTTGGACTTGGAGGAATTTGGGAAATAGATCAATTGGTGAAATTGTGAAGACTTTGAATCATTTTGAGATTAGGCACTAAACTATCACTTATTCAAACAAAGTTGCAACCAAAAGGGAACATAGATCACAATGATTATGAGGAGGAAGAGAGATCACACAATCAACATGGAAAACCAAAACATGGAAAATGAGAATCTAGATGCAGATGACTACAAGAATATCCTCAAATACATGTATACAAATAGGTTTGGAGCCTATGTGTACCAAGATGGCATACATAAGTCTCTCATTAGGTTGAGAAACTTAGAGATTCCTCTGAACGTGATGCCAATGACACAATTCAGAGATGGTAGATATGAGGATAGACAAGGATGTGTCTACATATTTTCACATGATCCAAAAGTTCCAATGATCTTGGTCAGTGTGCAGATAAGAGACCTTGAGATCAAGACCTAGGGCAAACAGATATGCCAAGACCAAGTAGGAATCACACTCCCATTGAGACACAAAAGGAAAGAAGAGCATATGCCTCTCCAAATCCTTTTGAAAAGGAAGGAGATGTTCCAATTAGAAGGAGGCCGCAATGGCAAAACCAAGGTATGATACTCAAACCCTATTGGGTGGCTAAGTGCATGAAAAACCAGTATGAGGGTTACTCAGATCCTCATGCACATGTTGCTGAGTTCAGACAGTTGATTAGGGCTGAAGAGGTAGAGGACTATAAAGTTAAATTTGAGGCTTTTGGTTTAACCTTAACTAGTCCAGGATTTTCGTGGTTTATTCCATTGAGAAAGGAAATGTACCCTAACATAGAGTCACTTCTTGAAACCTTTATAGGGGAGTTTTCCAAAACTGGAATCAAGCATAGTAGTACAACTTTGATACATAGTTTCAAGCAACAAAAAGATGAAAATGTGAGAGAGGCTGCTAGAAGTTTTAAGCAATACATTGATAGGTGTCCAAAAGATGAAGTACCTTCAATGGCTAGGCAAGTTTCCTTCTAAAGGATTGAGAAGTGCACAATTGAGAACTCTGGTATATTATAGAAGATGTCCTGACCTAGGAGCCTGTGTCAAAGAGGCCATAGATCTAGAGGATAACAAGGGACAAGATCTGACGGCATTTGACCAGCCAAGATCAAATGAAGATAGGATACCTCCAACAGACGAATTAGCAAAAGCTATTGCAAAAGCCTTAGAAGTCAGCACAAAAACAAGTTTGGTAAACACAAGACTTACACCAAACAAGAAATGTTTCAATTGTGGGGAAAACCATCAAACAAGAAATGTTTCAATTGTGGGGAAAACCATCAATGCCTTATCAAAAACCTCAACATTTGCAAGACAAGAAAACACTTAAATATTGTACCCTAGAGAGAAAATGGACTAATCACACTAGGGATGAGTGTTTCTATAACAAGCAACCTGTCAAAGAGAAGGAGTATACAAACCACTACAATCCACAAAGAGAGTTAGGGTTTGTTGAACAACCTAGACCTGTGTTAGGACAACAACCACCATTACCAACAAATGTAGTTCTGGTAAAATACACTCCTGTAGGAGAAGAAAATCCAAGACCTAAACCAACTTACAGAGATGAATACCACTCTTCTGATGGATTTCAAGAAGTATGGGAAGATAGTGATTTAAGAGAACCAGACTTACAAGCCTTAGACTTGGGAAATGGAAGAATTGAAATGGACAAAACTGCATTCATGTATATAACTAATAATTATACGTCCAATCAGAGACCCTAGTTTAAAGGTAGTCAAAAGATAACATGTTATATATGTGGGGGAGAACACTTCATTCCGGATTGTCCACAACCTCCAACATTGAGAGTAGAAGGAGCTTTTTGTAAGGATTGTGGCAAGGAGCATCTAATCAAAGATTGTCCAAGAAATCCCCAGAAACAATAGAGCACATCTAATAACATACCATTAAAAGCAGTACATATAGTGGAACAAGAAGATTTGAGTGGAAGTGAGCCAATAGCATTACATGCAATAACTAGAGCCCAGGCTAAGGAGCAGGGCATTATACTTGACACACATTCTTTGGACAACAACAAAAACCTATCTCCAAAAGAGAGGAAAAATAGAAAGAAGGGTAGATGGGAGAGAAAGACCAGCACAACAAAAACTCTAACACCAGATGAGGAACTAGTTGATAATTGAAACTTTAGACAACATCAAAACAAAGATAAATAGGAAAAGGTAAGAACTCAAAGTGTTTGAACACCTTGATGGAAGCCTATAAGGGTAGAATGGAAGAAGGACCAAACCCTATAGACCATATAACAGCTTATCCTATGCCCGATATTAACGAGGAGAGAATGCAAAGGTGCAAACAAATTATTAGAGAAACTCAACATAATATGGAGCAGGCTGAGAATCAAATGGAGACATCTGTTGATTCAAATTCACAATCACACACACTTCAATTCAATCTAGTAGAACATTGTAAAATCCAATGTCAAACAACATGGATGGAGTTAGTAAAGCAAAACCCATAGTTGCATCACAACATGACTAATTGGGTAGGAAACTCACATTGGAAACATACAAAACCTCAGGATATAGAAGAATTGATGTACATACCTATTGACAGGATAGGAGGATATTGTGAGGGTGAGGAAGGAAACTCTATCTTGAAGGTGCAATATGGTGATAATCATGCAAACGCAATCCTGGATAGTGGATCAGGAGTGGCAATCATGACAAAAGAAACTTGGAAAAAATGGGGGGCAAACAAGTTAACATCTACCAAGATGAGACTACAACTTGCAGATGGGCACATAGAAGTACCTCAAGGAATTTGGGAAAAAGTTATTGTGGTAATATGTGGAATAGAAATAGAGCATACCTTTGCCGTAGTTGAATTCCCACAACCAAACTCCTATGAAATTATCCTAGGAAGACTTTTCATGAGACAAATGCAAATAGTTCAAGATTGAGGTAGAGATTATTTATACCTCCAAAGCCAAGGGAAAATTACCAAAGTAAACTTGAAAAATGGGCAATTTTGTGACATACCCCCTCAAGAGTGGTTTAAAATACATCAAAATCAAGATTCAAGTGAGGAATCTGGAAATGAGAGTCAAAGTGATGAGGATTCACCACTTTGGAAGTGCACTGCTATGAGAAGTAAGAGTTACAAAAAAGTTTTATTAAACAGAGAAGATTGTGAGGGAAAAAGGAAGTTTGAGGATGAGAGCTATATTCCACAAAAGTTTGATGATGAGGAGTTTGAGCCCTATGGCTGGAATCAAATATTGTCTACATTAGATGCAGCAAACAATGAATATGTGGGAATCAAATTTCACGATGAAGAGGGATATGATGTATTTCATGTAGCAGTAAGAATGGTGAGTGTGTCATAGTTGGAAAACTCTCAAAGTGAACCTTTACTCCAAGTTTGTGACAAAACTCAATTCTTAGAAGGAATACATGCTCAAGATGCCATAAAAGATAAAATCTCAAAAACCTACAAAAAATGTGTACCTAAGGAAATCACTAAATATCCAAAACCTGAAAAGAGTAAGAAAATGAAGGAACATGAGAGAACTAGAGAAGAAGATCAAAAAATTTTATGTACCTTCAAATTTCAAAACTTATGAGGTGGAGGATATAATACTTCTTAAGATGAAAGCTAAAAGGCATAAAAAGAAAGGGGAATCTTATGACAATGAAGCACAGACAAAAAAGGTGATAATTACTTAGGAGGAAGGAGAAGAAAGGCATATTGTCATAGCAAATGACATGGCAAATCAAGAAGAGCAAGCATTGGTCAAATTGGCTAAAGAGTATAGGGATGTGTTTGTGTAAAGTTATAAGGATTTGAAAGAGATAGATCTAAAAATTTGTGAACACAAGATTCCTATCACTCCATATCCAAAACCTAGCAAACAGAGACACTATACATTTATTGATAAATACTCTACCAAGATAAAGGAGGAGATTGATAAATTATTGGCTACCAATTTCATTTATGAAATTGAGTACAGTGAATGGATATCTCCTATATTTGTTGTTCCCAAGAGTGGAAAACTTAGGGTTTGTATTAACTTGAAAAAAGTTAATGCAGGAACTTTAAGGGATAACTACCCATTGCTAATAACTGATCATCTCTTAGAAAGAGTAGTTGGAAAGGAGGTTTACAATTTCTTGGATGGATTTTCTCGATATAACCAAGTTCCTATTGCTTTGCAAGATCAACATAAGACATCATTTTCCATTGAATGGGGAATATATGCATTTAGGGTGATGCCTTTGTTGATATACTTAGGTAGTGATATGTGTGAACACTCTAGGATTGTCGGGGCACTTTTTTCCCTCTTTAAGAGGTTCTTTCCCCCGGCTTGTATATATGCCTATTGTCCTAACAGGCTACTAATCTTTATACACTCTAGTGGTAATACATTCAGCATTGTGTGTTGTGCTCCAAGCTTCTTCTTCTTCCTTGTGTTGCTCGCCTGCTTCCGCAAACTTCTAACTCCAACAATTGGTATCAGAGCAGGTCGCCGCTTCATCTAGGGCGTTGTCTACACCTCTCTGATTGTAGGCTCAAAATTGCATGAAATTTGGTAAGCATACTGAGGGTGTTTCAAAGATCAAAACTGCTTCGATTTGTGGTGCCAAAATCACAATTTGAGCACGTTTCGGCCTCCGAACACACTATTGTAGCATTCGTGCAAGGTATTTCATCTTTTTGTGTCGAAGGTATATATCAGTTTCGATTTGCCAATATAAGCGTCTCAAAGTCTGCTACAGGTTTAGTAGAATTTGTCTAGGTTGTTATGTTCAACTTTTTGAGATATAGTCAATTTTTTGCATCAAGGTATTTTAGTCAACGGCCATGGCTGAAAGCAGTGATGTATTTCGTATGTTGGTTGTTGAGGATAAGTTGGATGGTACCAACTACCCATTGTGGGCTTATATGATGCATCATGTATTGGTCACAAAAGGACTATGGAATATTGTGCAGGGTGTTGAAAGATGTCATATTACACCTGCGAATACAAATACTGCAAATACAGGTCCTGGAGCTGATGGAGATGGTGTTGAAGATGATGATATTTTGTAGATTCCTGTTCGTGCTACTATTTCTGTTGCACCTACTACATAGCAAATTTGTTGGGATGGCAGAGATGCTCACGCACATGCATTGATAGCTTTGTCTGTCAAACGTGCCATTATTCCTCATATTCGCTCTTGCAAAATGGCTAAGGATGCTTGGCATACACTTACCACATTGTACCAAGCTAGGAATGAGGCTCTTGTTGCTTACCTCTGAAAAGAATTGGAGAGTGAGAACATGAATGAAGGTGATTCTATGGACAATTTTCTCACAAAGATCAAGGATTTGAAATAATAGTTGATTTTTGTTGATGATGTTATACCAGATAGCTCACTTGTGCAGACTGTTGTGAATGGTCTTTTTGACTCATAATCAGAGTTTTTCTTCTACTCTTCGTTTGATGATGAAAGGAAATCCAAATGCCTTGTCATTTAAGGAGTTAGTCTCTGTTATGTTGCAAGAAGACCAGTCTAGGTAGAACAGTTCTATTATGCATGTTGCAAATCAAGCTTTCATGGCTAATTAGAAGGGCAAAGGTAAATGGAGTTCTTCTACCAGTAAGCAGAAATTTGCAAATGCTGCACATTCGAAGAAGGAAGACAAAGATGATAAGAAATCTGTTTTGCAAATACTATAAAGCAAATGATCGTGTCATCAAGAGCTATCCAAAACTGGCTCCTAAAGAGGCAAAGAAAAAAGAGGCCAGAATGGTTGTTGTAGAGGCCTCTACACCGAAAATGTTACCGTTAGTGTCCATGTGAAAGGCCAAATGGCCACCGGACACTTCTTTGTATATGTTCTTTAATAAAACATATAGTGGCCTGGTCAGTCACAGACTGTAAGTTCGACCGCATTTGTAAGACCTAAGAAGTCTGTCTTCGTGCTCCCTGTGTACTGCGTTTTTGCGTATTGTACAGCACTGTGCGGAGTACTGTGCGTGGCGACCGCAGCTCGGTTTTTCTACTTTGAGCATATCGTCGTGGAGCTCTTGAGAAGGAGAGTCCAGTGTGGTGCACGCCATCGAAATACTTCTCCAAGGCTTACGACTAAGGCGGCGACCAAGGCATAGACCTTGGCATACCTTGTCATCCGAGTCACCGAAGTCACCGTTGGCTGCGCGCGAGGGAGGACCTCAACGATCAAGGAATATAGAGGTTCCCGGTACTTCCCGGGAGGTCACCCATCCCAGTACTGTTCCCCCCAGAGCTCGCTTAACCGCGGCAATCTCTTGCCACTAAGCTACACTCTTGTGGTGTTTGAAGAAGGGGAAAGACTAAGGTTGGCATTACCTTGAACAAGTTTTGGTCCCTCAAAGCTTCATTTTTGCTTTTAAAGCCTATTTCTGAAGCAATTTTGGGGTGTTTTTGGAGCCATTTTGGAGTACTTTCGCACGTAGTTCTCTTCACACAGGTCCAAGAACATCAAGAAGAGTGTTCCTTGTACTTCTCAGACAATAAATATCAACCTTTGGGACTGTATTTTCAGCCACACTCGTAAAACTACAGGTTTCTCGAGGGGTTTTCAGTTTTGGTGGGAGCAGTCGCTGCAAATTTATGCAGGTTTTTAAAGCCTAAAACATCAGAGTTGACAGACACTTGCAGGTGTTATTGGCTAGTTTTTTGGGCTGTGTATTCAGCCTTTCAGTGTCATTTTACTGCATATATTGAGCACATACACACCATGTACGCTTCTGTGGATACCGCTTATGTACGTCCATGTGGGCATTGATATAGCGGTTACGTTCTTTGCATAAAGCCTTTTACGTTTGATGAAGAGGGTCGTGGTGAGGTTTTCTTAACTGGGAGACACCCAGATGTCGGGGTCTCTTCGGTGATGCAGGTGGAAGACTTACCCAGCCTCGCCATAGGAGATGTATGATAGTTGTTCATAGGTGCTCGATAAGCCTAGTTGGCTTCTATTGGGTAACTGATTATATGCAGTGGAGTCAGTGATTCACTATGCAGGTAGACATGTTAGTACTTGCAGTTTTATGATACTTTGACACTGGTCATATGCTAATTTTGCAGAGGATACTCTGGCAAAATTTTTCCAGATTTCTGGTTTAGTCAACTATATAGTGGCCGATTTACTTCTTGATACACTTATTTGTTGGTGTTTGGACTCTTCTAGCTCCATTATCATTCTATTCAGTTCTCTACGATCATGGCATCAGAGGTCTCAGGCACATCCGGTGGATCAGGGTCTAGTGCTAGCGTTCCGAGGAGGAGCTATAACTTGCAGGGCAAAGACCATTTTGAGATCCGAAAATTTGATGGCACAAACTTTGCTCTATGGAAGAATCAGATTAAAGATGTGCTGATTCAAAGAAGGCAATGGAAGCCAGTAAATGGGATTTCAAAGAAGCCTGCTGACATGGATGAAGATGATTGGGATGAGTTAGATGAAATGGCCAGGTCTACCATTCGCTTGCACCTAGCAGATAATGTTTACTTTACAGTATTAGACTGTGAAAGTGCAGAGGAGCTTTGGAAGAAGTTATGCAATACATATGAAAAAGAGACGGCATCAAATAAAGTATATCTGATGAGAAAATTATACGACCTTCGTATGAAGGACACAGATAGTGTTGCTGCTCATCTAAATGAGTTTGATGCCATATTCTCCCAGTTACAGGCTCAGAAAATGGATATGGACAATGAAATGAAAGTAGTATTGCTGTTATGCACCCTGCCATCATCATGGGATACATTTTGCACAGCTATTAGCAATAGTGCACCAGGTGGTAAACTCGTCTATGATGACATATGTGGAGCACTCTTGAGTGAGGAGATTCGTAGAAAATCTATGGTTGGCACTCAGAGTGGAGATGCATATAATGTTCGTGATTCTTACCAAGGAAAGAATCAACAACGTGGCAGGAGCAAGAACAAGGAAAAGAATGGTCAACGGAATAAGAGCAGAAGTAAATCAAGGAAGAGGGATATTGAATGCCATTATTGTCATAAGAAAGGACACATGAAGAAAGACTGTTATGCATTAAAGAATGCTAAAGGTAAAGGACAGAATGTTGATGGGGCATGTTAAACAGTTACCTGCACCATCTACTTCGACTGTGAAGATTGAAGAAATTAATGCTATTTCTGATGATGCTGATGTGTTGACACTTGATAGTACTGTGCCATCTGAGGCACTTATGGCTGATTCTCTTTCCCACACCTGGCTGCTAGATTCTGGTGCTTCTTTCCATGTGACACCACATAGAGAATGGTTCTCTAATTATGCAGCAAAGTCTCTTGGTACCGTGAGACTTGGTGACTCTTACCAGTGTGATGTTGTGGGGATTGGAGATGTGGTTGTGCAGTTCATTGACGGTTCAAAATTTACTATGCATAATGTACGCCATGTACCTCAGTTATCACGCAGTTTGATGTCAGTTGGTCAACTTGATGACCTTGGTTACAAGGTGGTCTTCTATGCTCAGTCCTTTCGTATATCAAAGGGCAATATGGTTATTGCAAAAGGAAGGAAAGTTGGCTCACTTTACCCTTTATTTGTATCACAGAAAGAACACTTGTTAGCTGTTACTGAACAGCCTATGGCTTGTATTTGGCATGGTCGTTTGGGCCATATATCTCGTAGTGGAATGGAAAATCTTTCTCGTTCTGGCTACTTACCTGTGTTATCTTTCTCTGATTTTTCATTTTGTGAGCATTGTCAATATGGAAAGCAAACCAGAAATGTGCATAAAACGCACATTGACTCTTCAATTCAGCCTTTAGATCTTGTTCATACTGATGTGTGTGGTCCTATGCCCACTAGGTCCTTAGGTGGTTCTCTTTACTTTGTTACTTTCATAGATGATGCTACTAGAAAAGTCTGGGTATATCCTATCAAATCGAAGGATGATGTATTCCCTACTTTCAGAAAATGGCTTGCTTCAGTTGAGACTGAAAAAGGAACTAAGCTTAAGGCTTTACGTTCAGATAATGGGGGTGAGTATACCTCACATGAATTCAGCCTTTTCTGTCAGTGTAGAGGGATTCGTAGAGAGTTTACAGCTCCTTATACTCCAATACAGAATGGTGTAGCCGAGAGGATGAATAGAACTATTCAAGATAGAGTAGTCTCTATGTTGCATCATGCAAACCTCTCACAAGGTTTTTGGGCAGAAGCAGTATTGACTGCAGTTCATGTGATTAACCTTTCACCTAGTACTGCCAAAGGTCTGAAAGTGGCACAAGAGTTATGGACAGGGAAACCACCATATTATGATCATCTTCGAGTTTTTGGGTGTGAAGCATATGTTCATATACCCAAGAATCTTAGACAAAAGTTGGACCATAAGTCAAAGAAATGCATTTTTCTTGGATATGGTCGAGAAGGACAATTTGGATATCGCTTATGGAATCCTGAAACACGGTCAGTGATCAGAAGTAGTGATGTCATTTTTAATGAGTCTAAGATGCATAAACAGCCGATTAAGGAGGTTGAAGTGAGAAGAGTGGTGTTTGAGGATACTATTCCTCCGGTTAGCATGCATAAAAATGCTGCACATAGGGATGTTCAAGAGAATGTTCATTCAGATGAGTCTGCACATGTTCCTGTTCAGCAACCATTGAGACGTTCTGCACATGTCTCATATCCACCTGATAGATATGTTCCAGGTTTAGATTTTGTTATGCTAACAGATGCCGGTGAGCCCTCTTGCTACAAAGAGGCTATGCAGACAGAGGATCATGTCAAGTGGGAGCGTGCCATGAAGAGTGAGTTGGATTCTATTCACAAGAATGGTACTTGGGACTTAGTACCTTTGCCAAAGGGAAGGAAAGCTTTACCATGTAAATGGGTATATAAGCTGAAATTCACATCAGATAGTGCTTCTCCAAAATATAAAGCACGACTTGTTGCAAAGGGTTTTAAGCAACAACATGGTGTTGATTTTGAGGAAATCTTCTCCCCAGTGGTCAAGATGACTACTTTGCGCATGTTGCTTGGATTCGTTGCAATGGAGGACTTAGAGCTAGTCCAAATGGATGTGAAAACAGCTTTCTTGCATGGAGATCTTACAGATGAGATCTATATGGAACAACCAGAGGGTTATGTAGTTCCTGGCAAGGAAAGTCTAGTTTGTAAGCTCAAGAAGAGCTTGTGTGGACTTAAACAGTCTCCTAGACAATGGTACCAAAAGTTTGATGCTTTTATGAAGTCCCAAGGCTATTCTCGGAGCAATGAGGATCATTGTCTCTACACAAAGAGATGTTCTGATGGCAGCTTGATATGCTTGATACTTTACGTCGATGATATGTTGATTGCTGGGAAGTCCTCTTATGATTTGTCAATTCTCAAAAAGAAGTTGAGTCAGACATTTGATATGAAGGATTTGGGGGATGCCAAACATATTCTTGGCATGCGCATTACTCGTGATAGGAGTAAAAGATGCATATATTTGTCTCAAAGTGAGTACATATCCAAAGTACTTCATCGATTCAATATGCAGGGTGGAAAGGCATTGAGTACACCTTTACCCACATATGTGAAATTGAGCAAGGATGACTGCCCCAAATCAGATGAGGAAAAGGAATTCATGACCAAAATTCCCTATCAGTCTGCTGTTGGTAGTCTCATGTATGCTATGGTAGCTACGAGACCAGACATTGCATTTGCAGTGGGAGTTGTGAGCAGATATATGTCTAATCCTGGCAAGAAACATTGGGAAGCGGTCAAAATGATTTTGAGATATCTGAGTGGCACTAAGGACAAGTGTCTATGCTTAGGTAGAGGGAAAGCATCCATTATTGGTTACACAGATTCTGACTATGCTGGTTGTGTAGACAATCGTAAGTCTACATCAGGGTACATTTTTCATTTTGCTGGAGGTGCTATCTCTTGGAGATCTCGTCTTCAAGAATGTACAGCTGTTTCCACCACAGAAGCAGAGTATGTTGCAGCAAGTGAGGCATGTAAGGAAGCATTGTGGCTTTCTCGTCTTGCTTGTGATATGGGTTTGCCTCAGCATGTACCTCACTTGCTCAGTGATAGTCAGAGTGCCATTGCTTTGGCTAAGAATCCGGTCTATCATGCAAAGACCAAGCACATTGAGGTGAGGTATCACTTCATTAGAGATTGCTTAGCCACTGAGAGCATTATTCTTGAGAAGGTTCACACTCGAGATAATGCTGCAGATGCTTTGACTAAAGCTCTACCACAGGATAGCTTTCGACACTATTGTCACTTGATGGGGGTTACTTGATTCTTGATCTTACACAGTCACTTGTATACTGTGTAACATGCCCATCAGGTGGGAGGTATAGTTTGTATACTTACACTCAGGTATTCTTTATCATTCTTTCTTTTTTCTCCCATAGTTACTCTGGCCATATTGGCCTTTAGTGGGAGATTGTTACCGTTAGTGTCCATGTGAAAGGCCAAATGGCCACCGGACACTTCTTTGTATATGTTCTTTAATAAAACATATAGTGGCCTGGTCAGTCACAGACTGTAAGTTCGACCGCATTTGTAAGACCTAAGAAGTCTGTCTTCGTGCTCCCTGTGTACTGCGTTTTTGCGTATTGTACAGCACTGTGCGGAGTACTGTGCGTGGCGACTGGAGCTCGGTTTTTCTACTTTGAGCATATCGTCGTGGAGCTCTTGAGAAGGAGAGTCCAGTGTGGTGCACGCCATCGAAATACTTCAGAAAACAGAGTCTGCTAATCTTGTGCAGGGAGAAGAATGGGTGTTTACTAATGTTCATAGTTTTGACCCATCTTCTCATGAGCAGTGCATGTTTCCAGTAGACTCATATGTTTAGTACTTTGATAGTAGGGCGACCAAACATATTTACTCGCAGCACAATTCTTCTCATCACTCAAGCCTGCCCATACAGGGAATATTGTTACATGCCCCAACAAGTCCTCCTATCTTGTTATGCAATTTGGTAAGATCATTTTGACTATTGTTGTTGGAGTTAGACCTCTGCAGAAGCACACGAACAGCACAAGGAAGAAGAAGAAGCTTGGAGCACAAACACACAATACTGAATGTATTACTAGAGAATGTACAAAGATAAGTAGCCCATTAGGGCAATAGGTGTATATACAAGCCGAGGGAAAAAAACCTCCTAAATAGGGAAAAAAGTGCCTCGACGGTCCTAGTGTGTTCACACACATCACTACCTAAATATATCAATAAATCCCCCCTGGGAGTGATTCGGTGAACAAGGAGCTAGCACTCATGTATAAGGAAGTGCCAAGCTATGTGGAAATCACTCCACAAAAGGAAGTAAGCCCAAAGCTTTGCGGAAAGCTTCAAACTTCTCCCTAGGCAGAGCCTTCGTGAAAAGGTCTGCAATGTTCTCTTGCATGGGCACATATGCCAAGTTGATCTCCCCAGCAGAGAACCTCTCCCTGACATAGTGATAATGCACCTCAATGTGCTTAGTGCGAGCATGGAACACAGGGTTCCTCGCAACTGCCAATGCGCTCTGACTGTCAGTGAAGATGCTGGTGGCAGAAGACTGGTCAATACCCAAATCAGCCATAAGGCATCTGAGCCATACACACTCAATTGTCGCTGTGAAAGCTGCCCTATACTCAGCCTCACAACTGGAAGTGGCCACAATAGGCTTCTTCTTGCTCAACCAAGATATACATGAGCTACCAAGCATGAAGCAAAAACCATTGGTGGACACACGAGTGTCATAGCAACCAGCCCAATCTGAGTCAGAAAAAGCATGCAAATCTGGCGGTAGTGATCCCCCCTTGGGATAAAACAACCCAAGTAGCCGAGTACCACTCAAGTAGCGAAAGATGCGCTTAACCGCCTTCCAATGCGTGATTCCTAGGCAATGCATAAACCTACGCATCTGTGAGACAGCAAACTGAATATCTGGCCGAGTAATGCATAAGTAAATCAAGCATCCAACAGCCTGCTGATAGAGAACAGCATCAAATGCATCTCCAGCATCATGAAGACTCAAGAGTAAACCTGTCTCCATAGGAGTGGCAATAGGCTTACAGTCTTCAAGGCCAAAATGCTGCAATAATGTGTCAATATATTTCGTTTGACACAAAGCCATTCCACCAACAACTTGCATAAATTGAATGCCCAAATAGTGATGCAAATGCCCCAAATCAGACATATCAAATGAGGCATGCAAATCAGCCTTGAAATCAGCATTATGCTTCTCAATAGGACCAGTGAGCAGCATGTCATCAACATAGACAACAATGATCAGAAGCACATCATTAGCACGCTTAACATATAAGGTGCTTTCAGTTGGACTGCTCTCAAAACCATGTGCAATCAGATAGGCATGTATCTTCTCATACCAAGCACGTGGTGCTTGCTTTAAACCATATAATGCCTTCTTTAACCTGCACACCTGGTTTTTAAACCCTTTCTGCACGAAGCCACGGGGCTGAAAAACATACACTTCTTCATGCAAGTCACCATTCAGAAATGTTGTTTTAATGTCCAACTGATGTACATTCCAACCATGATGGGCTGCAAGTGCACAAATGCTCGGAACACTAGTCATACGGCATGTAGGTGCAAAGGTCTCATCAAAATCAATGCCTCTTTCCTACGCATAACCCTTTGCAACAAGCCTAGCCTTATACCTGTCAACTGTACCATCAGGTTTACGCTTCAGCTTGTATACCCACTTAGTGCCAATGGCCTTCTTGCCAGGAGGCAAGTCACATAAAAACCATGTACCATTCTTCATTACAGCATCATATTTAGATTGCATGGCAACCATCCAATTTTCTGAATTCTGTGCTTCATCAAAAGAAACAGGCTCATTCTCATCACAGAGACTAGACGCACCCATAGCATAGCAATCTGATGCAAAGGAGGCACTATGAGAGTGTGGTCCTTCACTATGTACAAGTTGCAATTTCTGCATAGCCCGAACTGAACCATCTTTTGGAAAGGAGGAACGTTGCATTTTGCCCAAAATACAGCCTTCACATACATGTTTTCCAGGTGCCTCAAGCTTGGGCAAAGAAGACACCATATCAGATTTCTATAGGCGTAGCAAACTAGCAAAATTCAGATGACCAAAGCGTGCATGCCAAAGCTTTGCATCTGACATAGCCTGAGAATCATGAACTGCACATGCCGAATCATTCACAGATCTTTCATAGTCTATGAGCTTATACAGCCCATGACATAAAATGCCAAAAGCAATAATAACATCGCCATTTGTAGATTTGTCATACAACAAATTTCACAACCAAGCCAATCTTGGCTAATGCAGAAACTAATAACAGATTCTTCTTGATCCCTGGCACAAATAAAGCATCTGACAAGGTGAAAGAACTACCATCAGTAGTAGTCAGAATGATCTTACCAACTCCCATAACAGGATAAGAGGAGTTGTTAGCGCATGTGATAGTATTCCCTGTAGGGGCAGGCTCGAGTGAAGAGAAGAAACTGCACTGCGAGGTAATATGTTTGGTCGCCCCACTATCAAAGTACCAAACATCTGAGTCCACTGCAGACATGCACTGCTCATGAGAAGATGGGTCAAAATTGCAAACAGTAGTAAACGCCTATTCTTCTTCCTGCACAAGATTAGCAGACTCTGTTTTTGGTGTAGAGGCTTCTGCAACAACCATTCCAGCCTCCTTTTTCTTTGCCTCTTTTGCAGCCAATTTTGGACAGTTCTTTATGATATGATCATTCCCTTTATAGTACTTGCAAAAAAATTTCTGCTTTTCTGATTTCTTCTCATCTTTATCCTGGTTCTTCGAATGTGCAGCATTTGCAGATTTCTGCTTACTAGTAGAAGAGCTCCATTTTCCTTTGCCCTTCTGACTAGCCAGGAAAGCTTGATCTGCAACATGCATAATGGACCTGTTCTGCCTGGACTGATCTTCCTGCAACAGAACAGAGACTAACTCCTCAAATGATAAGGCATTCGGATTGCCTTTCATCATCAACCGAAGAGTAGAAGCAAAACTCTGATATGAATCAGGAAGACCATTCAGAACGGTCTGCACAAGTGAGCTATCTGGTATAACCTCATCAGCAAAAATCAACTGTTACTTCAAATCTTTGATCTTCGTTAGGAAACTGTCCATAGAATCACCTTCATTCATGTGCTCACTCTCCAGCTGTTTTCGGAGGTAAGCAACATGAGCCTCATTCCTAGCTTGGTACAATGTGGTAAGTGTATCCCAAGCATCCCTAGCTGTTCTGCAAGAGCGAATATGAGGAATAATGGCACATTTGACAGATAAAGCTATTAATGCATGTGCTTGGGCATCTCTACCATCCCAATGAATTTGCTCTGCAGTAGGTGCAACAGAAACAGCAACACGAACAGGAATCTGGGGAATATCATCTTTGACACCATCTTCATCAGCTCCAACACCTGTATTTGCAGTATCTGTCGTTATAGGTGTAACGGGACGTCTTTCAACACCCTCCACAATGTTCCACAATCCTTTTGCAACCAAAACATGTCGCATCATATAAGCCCATAATGGGTAGTTGGTACCATCCAACTTACCCTCAACAGCCAACATACGGAATACATCACTGCTTTCAGCCATGGCCGGTGACTAAAATACCTTGATGCGTAAAATTGACTGTATCTCAAAAAGTTGAACAGAACTGCCCAGACGAGTTCTGCTAGACCTGTAGCAGACTTCCAGATGCTTAAACTGGCGAACAAGAACTGGTATATACCTTTGGCACAAAAAGAGGAAACAGCCTACACAAGCGCTGCGATAGTGCATTCGGAGGTCAAAACGAGCTCAGATCGCGATTTCGGCACCACAGAGCAAAGCAGTTTTGATCTCGGAAACACGCTGAGTATGCTCACCAAAATTCGTGCGATTCTAAGACTACAAACGGAGGAGTGTCGACGGCGCCCTAGATGAAGCGATGATTTGCTCTGATACCAATTGTTGGAGTTAGACGTCTGCAGAAGCACGCGAACAACACAAGGAAGAAGAAGAAGCTTGGAGCACAAACACACAATACTAAATGTATTACTAGAGAATGTACAAAGATAAGTAGCCCATTAGGGCAATAGACATCAAGCCGAGGGAAAAAACCTCCTAAAGAGGGGAAAAAGTGCCTCGGCGGTCCTAGTGTGTTCACACACATCACTACCTAAATATATCAACAATTGTTGATGGTAGTTCTTTCACTTTGTCAGATGCTTTGTTTGTGCTAGGGATCAAGAAAAATGTGTTATCAATTTCTGCATCAGTGAGGATTGGCTTGGTTGTGAAATTTTTTGATGATAGATGTACAGTTAATGATATGTCAAATGGCAACCTCATTATTGCTTCTGGCATTTTATGCCGTGTGTTGTATGAGCTCATAGACTATGAAAGATCTGTAAATGATTTGGCATGTGCAGTACATGATTCTCAGGCTATATCAGATGCAAAGCTTTGGCATGCACACTTTGGTCATCTAAATTTTGCTAGTTTGTTACACTTGCAGAAATCTGAAATGGTGTCCTCTTTGCCCAAACTTGAGGCACCCGAAAAACATGTTTATGAAGGCTGTATTTTGGGCAAAATGTAGCATTCTTCCTTTCCAAAAGATGGTTCAATTCGGGCTACTCCAAAATTGAAGCTTGTACATAGTGATGTTTGTGGTCCTATGCAAAAAATACCTTCTTTTGGGAACTATCTTTACTTCGTGACTTTCATCGATGATTTTTCTAGGCATGCATGGTATATCCGTTGAAGGAAAAGTTCGAAGTGTTTATGTGCTTCAAACAGTTTCTAGTTTTGGCTGAAAATATGTCAGTATGTAAAATGGGCACCCTCTGTTCTGATCGAGAGGGGGAATATATGTCTTCTGACTTTAATGCATTTCTTGCTGAATGTGGGATAAAACATCAGTGTACAGTGTAGTATACACATCAACATAATGGAGTTGCTAAAAAAAAGAACAAGTCACTCATGGAGATGGCAAGATGTATGGTCAAGAGTTAGGCTTTACCACATAGTTTCTGGCTTGAGGTTGTTATGTGTACAACATATGTATTGAACAGGTGTCCCACTAAAGCGCTGCAGTCTATCATTCCATATGAGCCTTGGCATGGTCACAAGCCATCTGTTGCTCATCTGCATGTTTTTGGTTGTGTGGCATATGCATTAGTGCCTGAACAACATTGCACAAAATTGGATGATAAAGCAGTAAAATGTATTTTTGTTGGGTATAGTTGTGAAAGTAAAGGCTATCATCTGTATCATCCATAGACTAAACACATTTTGGTTAGTCGTGATGTTGTTTTTGTGGAAGATGCTATTCAGCCATTGCTTTCATGTACTAAGGAGACATCTATTAGCTCCAAAGACATGTATGATACTTTGCTTCCTCTTTTTACAGGTGGACAGTCTAGTGCTGGTCCTAATGAGGCAACTTCTCAACCTTTGCAGGTTTCATGTAATGATGCAGATCATTCGATTTCTAATGCAGATTTAGATTATGCACTTGTTGATGAGAGAGCTGATATTGAGAAGGCAAAAACTATGCTAAAATGGCATGTACAGACCTTGCGTGACAGCAAATTAGATGCACCTCTGTCATATCATACTCGATCAAGCTCTCATAGTGCCTCCTTTACATCAGATTGCTATGCTATGGATACGTCTAGTCTCTATGATGCGAATGAGCCTCTTTCATTTGAAGAAGCACAAAATTCAAAAAATTGGATGGTTGCTATGCAATCCAAATATGATGCTATAATGAATAATGGTACCTGGGCTTTATGTGACTTGCCTCCTCGCAAGAAGGCCATTGGCACAAAGTGGGTATACAAGCTAAAGCATAAACTTGATGGAACAGTTGACAGGTATAAGGCTAGGCTTGTTGCAAAGGGTTATCTGTAGGAAAGAGGCATTGATTTTGATGAAACCTTTGCTCCTACTTACCAAATGACTACTCTTCGCAACATCTGTGCACTTGTAGCTCATCATGGTTGGAATGTACATCAGTTGGACATTAAAACAACATTTCTGAATGGTTACTTGCATGAAGAAGTGTATGTTTTCAGCCCTATGGCTTTGTGTAGAAAGGGCGTGAAAACCAAGTGTGCAGATTAAAGAAGGCATTATATGGTTTAAAGCAAGCACCACATGCTTGGTATGAAAAGATACATGCCTATCTCATTGCACATGGTTTTGAGAACAATCCAACTAAAAGCACCTTATATGTTAAGCGTGCTAATGATGTGCTTTTGATCATTGTGGTATATGTTGATGACATGCTGCTCATTGGTCCTCATGACACACATATTGCTGATTTGCATGCCTCATTTGAGATGTCTGATTTGGGGCATTTGCATCACTATTTGGGCATTCAATTTATGCAAGTTGATGGTGGAATGGCTTTGTGTCAAACAAAATATATTGACACATTATTGCAACATTTTGGCCTTGAAGACTGTAAGCCTATTGCCACTCCTATGGAGACAGGTTTACGATTGAGTCTTCATGATGTTGGAGATGCATTTAATGTTGTTCTCTATCAGCAGGCTATTGGATGCTTGATTTACTTATGCATTACTCGAGATATTTAGTTTGTTGTCTAATAGATGAGCAGGTTTATGCATTGCCCAGGTGTCAACATTGGCAGGCGGTTAAGCGCATCTTTCGCTACTTGAGTGGTACCCGACTACTTGGATTGTTTTATCCCAAGGGGGGATAACTACTACCATATTTGCATGGTTTTTCTGATGGTGATTGGGCTAGTTGCTATGACACTCCTTTGTCCACCAGTGGTTTTTTCTTCATGCTTGGTAGCTCATGTATATCTTGGTTGAGCAAGAAGCAGCCTACTGTGGCCACTTCCAGTTGTGAGGTTGAGTATAGGGCAGCTTTCACAATGATTGTTGAGTGTGTGTGGCTCAGATGCCTTATGGCTGATTTGGGTGTTGGTGAGTCTTTTGCCACCTTCACCTTCTATGACAATCAGAGTGCATTGGCAGTTGCGAGCAACCCTATGTTCCATGCTTGCAGCTTGGCATATGTGCCCATGCATGAGAACATTGCAGATCTTTTACGAAGGCTCTACCTAGGGAGAAGTTTGAAGCTTTCGGCAAATCTTTGGGCTTAATTTTTTTGTGGATTGATTCCACATAGCTTGGCACTTTCTTATACATGAGTGCCAGCTCCTTGTTCATTGCATCACTCCCAAGGGGATTTGTTGATATATTTAGGTAGTGATTTGTGTGAACACTCTAGGACTTCCAGGGCACTTTTTTCCCTCTTTAGGAGGTTCTTTCCCCCCAGCTTGTATATACACCTATTGCCCTAACGGGCTACTAATCTTTGTACACTCTAGTGGTCATACATTCCGCATTGTGTGTTGTGCTCCAAGCTTCGTCTTCGTCCTTGTGTTGTTCGTGTGCTTCTGCAGACTTCTAACTCCAACAGCCTTTTGGGTTAACCAATGCACCAGCCACATTTCAAAGGTTAATGTGTGATGTCTTCAAAGACTTTCTTAGAACCATGATGGAGATTTATGTAGATGATCTATGAACTTTTTCAGATAAAAGACAGAATCATCTAGAGGACTTAGAGAACATATTAAAGAAATGTAGAACCTACAATGTGTTTAAATCCTAAAAAATGTCTCTTCTTTGTCAGGCAAGGAAGAATGTTAGGTCACATAGTTTCCAAAAATGGGATCTCCAATGATGAAAGTAAAATTAAAGCTATTGTGAACCTACCCAAGCCAATTAATGTGAAGGAACTTCAAACCTTCATGGGTCAATGTGGATACTATCTAAATTTTGTGTATAAGTTTGCAGATATTGCAAAACCTCTTTATGCACCAATTACTAAGTTTGAATGGACCCAAGAATGTGACAAAGCCTTTGAAAGCCTAAAATTTTTCTTGGTTACAAAACTTATTTTGAAAACCCCATATTTTTCATGTCCATGTTGATGCCTCTAATTTTGCTTTAGGATGTGTTCTTGCACAACCTATTGAAGGAAATAAGTTGGATTTTCCAATTGCTTATGCTAGTAGGCAATTGAACCAAGCTGAGAAAAACTATACAACCACTAAGAGGGAGGGATTAGGAATGGTATTTGCTATAAAAAAATATAGGCATTATCTTTTAGCCAACAAGTTCAAATATTTTGTGGATCGCCAAGCACTATTGTACTAGGTGAATAAACCTTGCCACACAGGAAGAATAGTGAGATGGTTTTTTACTTCTCATGGAATTTAATTTTGAAGTAGTAGTGAGGCAAGGGAAAACACATCTGAGAGTAGACCATTTGTCTAGGATACAAACCAAAGAACAAGAATCTCCTATAGATGATGAGTTGCCAGATGTTTACCTATTCAAGGTAGAAAGCATTCCCAATTGGGCAATAACATTAGTACCTTTGTTGACTATTGGACCTTGTTGGACAATTAATAGCACAACACATCTTCTACTGCAAAGCAGAAGCTTTTTGTTACTTGTTGGACACTTATATCATGTAAATCACATTGGAGTTTTGGAGTATTGTACTCTAGAAGAGGAGCAAACAAGTTATTTAAAGAAGGATCATTGTTGGAATCCATGTACACATGCTTTTAGATTAGTCACTCTACATAACTTAACCAAAATGGGTGTCCATTGGCCTACAAAGACACAGGATGTGGAAAGATATATTTCTAAGTGTCCAAAATGTCAACATCTGGCCCATATGGACATTGTGACTCTGTATTGGTTTCAGAAAAACCCTGATTGGAGTACACATATAGTTGAGGAATTAAGAAACCGACAAACAACTGAAACTATGAAACTTAATGTAGACTCCAGAAACTTGAAGGAAATGATATTTCAGAATCTATGTCCCTAAGGAAAAATACATGGAAATGTTAGAGACGGCCCACTCAGGAGTAGCAAGAGGTCATTTTTCAAGTGAGAGAACTGCTAAATTGATCCTATACTCTGGATTTTGGTGGCCAACTCTTTTTCTAGATGCCAGAACATTTGTGAAAAGTGTTGGAGATAGACACCTGCGGAAGCACGCGAACAGCACAAGGAAGAAGAAGAAGCTTGGAGCACAAACACACAATACTGAATGTATTACTAGAGAATGTACAAAGATAAGTAGCCCATTAGGGCAATAGGCGTATATACAAGTCGGGGGAAAAAAACCTCCTAAAGAGGGAAAAAAGTGCCCCGGCGGTCCTAGTGTGTTCACACACATCACTACCTAAAATATATCAACAAATCCCCCCTGGGAGTGATGCGGTGAACAAGGATCTTGCACTCATGTATAAGGAAGTTCCAAGCTATGTGGAAATTACTCCGCAAAAGGAAGTAAGCCCAAAGCTTTGCGGAAAGCTTCAAACTTCTCCCTAGGCAGAGCCTTCATGAAAAGGTCTGCAATGTTCTCCTGCGTGGGCACATATGCCAAGCTGATCTCCCCAGCAGAGAACCTCTCCCTGACATAGTGATAATGCACCTCAATGTGCTTAGTGCGAGCATGGAACACAGGGTTCCTCGCAACTGCCAATGCGCTCTGACTGTCAGTGAAGATGGTGGTGGCAGAAGACTGGCCAACACCCAAATCAGCCATAAGGCGTCTGAGCCACACACACTCAACAGTCGCTGTGAAAGCTGCCCTATACTCAGCCTCACAACTGGAAGTGGCCACAGTAGGCTGCTTCTTGCTCAACCAAGATATACATGAGCTACCAAGCATGAAGCAAAAACCACTGGTGGACACACGAGTGTCATAGCAACCAGCCCAATCTGAGTCAGAAAAAGCATGCAAATTTGGCGGTAGTGATCCCCCCTTGGGATAAAACAACCCAAGTAGCCGAGTACCACTTAAGTAGCGAAAGATGCGCTTAACAGCCTTCCAATGCGTGACTCTTGGGCAATGCATAAACCTACGCATCTGTGAGACAGCAAACTGAATATCTGGCCTAGTAATGCATAAGTAAATCAAGCATCCAACAGCCTACTGATAGAGAACAGCATCAAATGCATCTCCAGCATCATGAAGACTCAATCGTAAACCTGTCTCCATAGGATTGGCAATAGGCTTACAGTCTTCAAGGCCAAAACGCTGCAATAATGTGTCAATATATTTCGTTTGACACAAAGCCATTCCACCATCAACGTGCATAAACTGAATGCCCAAATAGTGATGCAAATACCCCAAATCAGACATCTCAAATGAGGCATGCAAATCAGCCTTAAAATCAGCAATATGCGTCTCAATAGCACCAGTGAGCTGCATGTCATCAACATAGACAACAATGATCAGAAGCACATCATTAGCACGCTTAACATATAAGGTGCTTTCAGTTGGACTGTTCTCAAAACCATGTGCAATCAGATAGGCATGTATCTTCTCATATTAAGCACGTGGTGCTTGCTTTAAACCATATAATGCCTTCTTTAACCTGCAAACCTGGTTTTCATGCCCTTTCTGCGCAAAGCCACAGGGCTGAAAAACATACACTTCTTCATGCAAGTCACCATTCAGAAATGTTGTTTTAATATCCAACTGATGTACATTCCAACCATGATGGGCTGCAAGTGCACAGATGCTCCGAATAGTATTCATACGACATGTGGGTGCAAAGGTCTCATCAAAATCAATGCCTCTTTCCTATGCATAACCCTTTGCAACAAGCCTAGCCTTATACCTGTCAGCTGTACCATCCGGTTTACGCTTCAGCTTGTATACCCACTTAGTGCGAATGGCCTTCTTGCCAGGAGGCAAGTAACATAAAGACCAAGTACCATTCTTCATTATATCATCATATTCAGATTGCATAGCAGCCATCCAATTTTATGAATTGTGTGCTTCATCAAAAGAAACAGGCTCATTCTCATCACAGAGACCAGACGCAGCCATAGCATAGCAATCTGATGCAAAGGAGGCACTATGAGAGCCTGAACGAGTACGATATGACAAAGGTGCATCTAATTTGCTGTCACGCAATGTCTGCACCAGCCATTTTGGTATAGTTTTTGCCTGCTCAATATCAGCTCTCTCATTAACAAGTGCATCATGTAAATCTGCATCAGAAATGGAATGATTTGCATCATCATATGAAGCCTGCAAAGGCTGAGAAGTTGCCTCATTAGGACCAGCACTAGACTGTCCACTTGTAAAAAGAGGCATCAAAGTATCGTACATGTCTTTGGAGCTCACAGATGTCTCCTTAGTACATGAAAGCAATGGTTGAACTGCATCTTCCACAAAAACAACATCACGGCTAACCAGAATGCGTTTTGTCTGTGGATGATACAGACGATAGCCTTTACTTTCAAAACTGTACCCAACGAAAATACATTTTACTGCTTTATCATCCAATTTTCCGCGATGTTGTTCAGGCACTAGTGCATATGCCAAACAACCGAAAACACACAGATGAGCAACAGATGGCTTACGGTCATGCCAAGCCTCATATGGAGTGATAGGCTGCAGTGCTTTAGTGGGACACCTGTTCAGTACATATGCTGCACACATGACAGCCTCAAGCCAGAAACTATGTGGTAAAGCCTGACTCTTGACCATGCACCTCGCCATCTCCATGAGTGACATGTTCTTTCGTTCAGCAACTCCATTTTGTTGAGGTGTATACGGCACTGTACACTGGTGTTTTATCCCACGTTCAGCCAGAAATGCATTAAAATCAGAAGACATATATTCCCCCCCTCGATCAGAACGGAGGGTGCCCATTTTACATGCTGACAGATTTTCAGCCAAAACCAAAAACTATTTAAAGCACATCAACACTTTGGACTTTGCTTTGAGTGGATATACCCATGCATGCCTGGGAAAATCATCAATGAAAGTCACGAAGTAAAGGTAATTTCCAAAAGAGGGTGTCTGCATATGACCACAGAGATCACTATGTAGAAGCTGCAATTTCTGCGTAGCCCGAACTGAACCATCTTTTGGAAAGGATGAACGCTGCATTTTGGGCAAAATACAGCCCTCACAAACATGTTTTCCAGGTGCCTCAAGTTTGGGCAAAGAGGACACCATTTCAGATTTCTGCAGGCGTAGCAAACTATCAAAATTGAGATGACCAAAGCGTGCATGCCAAAGCTTTGCATCTGACATAGCCTGAGAACCATGAATTGCACATGCCGAATCATTGACAGATCTTTCATAGTCTATGATCTTATACAACCCACGACATAAAATGCCAGAAGCAATAATATCGCCATTGGATAGATCATGAACTGTACATCTGTCATCAACAAATTTCACAACCAAGCCAATCTTCGCTAATGTAGAAAATGATAACAGATTCTTCTTGATCCCTGGCACAAATAAAGCATCTGACAGAGTGAAAGAACTACCATCAGCAGTAGTCAAAATGATCTTACCAACTCCCATAACAGGATAAGAGGAGTTGTTGGCGCATGTAACAGTATTCCCTGTAGGGGTAGGCTCGAGTGAAGAGAAGAAACTGCGCTGCGAGGTAATATGTTTGGTCGCCCCACTGTCAAAGTACCAAACATCTGCGTCTACTGCAGACATGCACTGATCATGAGAAGATGGGTCAAAACTGCAGACAGTAGTAAATGCCCATTCTTCTTCCTGCACAAGATTTGCAGACTCTGTTTTTTGTGTAGAGGCCTCTGCAACAACCATTCTAGCCTCTTTCTTCTTTGCCTCTTTTGCAGCCAATTTTGGACAGTTCTTTATGATATGATCATTTCCTTTACAGTACTTGCAAAACAATTTTCACTTTTCTCATTTCTTCTCATCTTTATCCTGGTTCTTCGATTGTGCAGCATTTGTAGATTTCTGCTTACTAGTAGAAGAGCTCCATTTTCCTTTGCCCTTCTGACTAACCAGGAAAGCTTGATCTGCAACACGCATAATGGACCTGTTCTGCTTGGCCTGATCTTCCTGCAACAGAATAGAGACTAACTCCCCAAATGACAAGGCATTTGGATTGCCTTTCATCATCAATCGAAGAGTAGAGGCAAAACTCTGATATGAATCAGGAAGACCATTGATAACGGTCTGCACAAGTGAGCTATCTGGTATAACCTCATCAGCAGAAATCAATTGTTCCTTCAGGTCTTTGATCTTTGTGAGAAAGCTGTCCATAGAATCACCTTCATTCATGTGCTCACTCTCCAACTTTTTTCGGAGGTAAGCAACACGAGCCTCATTCCTAGCCTGGTACAAAGTGGTAAGTGTATCCCAAGCATCCTTTGCTGTTCTGCAAGAGCGAATGTGTGGAATAATAGCACGTTTGATAGACAAAGCTATCAATGCATGTGCTTGAGCATCTCTGCCATCCCAACAAATTTGCTTTGCAGTAGGTGCAACAGAAACAGCAGCACGAACAGGAATCTGCACAATATCATCGTCGACATCATCTTCATCAGCTCCAGCACCTCTAGCACCTGTATTTGCAGTACCTGTAGTTGTAGGTGTAACAGGACGTCTTTCAACACCCTGCACAATGTTCCACATTCCTTTTGCAACCAATACATGTCACATCGTATAAGCCCATAATGGGTAGTTGGTACCATCCAACTTATCCTCAACATCCAACATACGGAATACATCACTGCTTTCAGCCATGGCCGGTGACTAAAATACCTTGATGCAGAAAATCGATTGTATCTCAAAAAGTTGAACGGAACTACCAAGACAAGTTCTACTAGACGTGTAGCAGACTTTGAGACGCTTAAACTAGCGAACAGAAACTGGTATATACCTTTGGCACAAAAAGACAAAATAGCCTGCACAAGCGCTGCGATAGTGCATTAGGAGGCCGAAACGAGCTCAGATCGCGATTTCGACACCACAAGGCGAAGCTATTTTGATCTCAAAAACACCCTGAGTATGCTCACCAAAATTCCTGCGATTCTGAGACTGCAAACGAAGGAGTGTCAACGGCGCCCTAGATGAAGCGACGACCTGCTCTGATACCAATTGTTGGAGATAGACACCTGTGGAAGCACGCGAATAGCACAAGGAAGAAGAAGAAGCTTGGAGCACAAACACATAATACTGAATGTATTACTAGAGAATGTACAAAGATAAGTAGCCCATTAGGGCAATAGGCGTATATACAAGCCGGGGGGAAAAAACCTCCTAAAGAGGGAAAAAAGTGCCCCGGCGGTCCTAGTGTGTTCAGACACATCACTACCTAAAATATATCAACAAAAAGGTGTGATATATGTCAGAAAGCAAGTCCACCTAGTAGAAGAGATTACATGCCATTGATACCATTAATTTCTACTAGAGCTTTTATTAAATGGGGATTAGACTTCATTGGACTAATACATCCTCCAGCTAAAATTTCTCGTGTAGAATATATCATTGTAGCCACTGATTATCTCACAAAGTGGGCAGAAACAAGGGCTACAAGGAAAAATGATGCTCATACTATAACAAAAATTCTTTATGAGAATATAATCACTAGATTTGGATTAACAATTGAATTGGTAAGAGATAGGGGAACTCATTTCCTTAACCAGGTTATTGAGAACATCACTGATCATTTTATGATTATTCATAGAAAATCAGCCCCTTATCATCCTCAAGCAAATGGATTGGCAGAAAGTACAAACAAAGTACTTTGCACTGTATTGTCGAAACTTCTAAATCCAAATAGAACTAATTGGGATGTAACTCCATCATGTTCTATGGGATTATAGAGTGGCATACAAAACTGCCATTGGTACAACACCCTTTAATTTAGTATATGGACAAAATGTTGTTTTGCCATTAGAATTTCTCATACCTACATTGAAGGTCAAAAATCAGCTAAAATGGTATGGACATGAGTTGTCAGAAAGAGTTTTGGAGTTAGAAAATCTAGGATCTTCAAGACTTCAATCTATCATGGGCATCTATGCAGATAAGAAAAGGAAGAAGGCATATCATGATATTCATATTAAAGATAAAGATTTGCAAGTAGGATACTTGGTATTAGCTTACACCTTGAAAGAACACCAGAAGAAAATTCAAAAGAGAGGACATGGACCTTATATCATTCATCAAATAAGCAATGATGGTGGAGTCCAATTGGCAAATATAGATGGAGAAGTCATGCCAAACTTCATAAGTGGATGTAGAGTGCAAAGATATAATCAACCTTTGACCACCTAGGAGTGGAGAAGGTTGCATCAAGCTAAAAGTAAAAGACAGGAAGAAGAAAGTATGAGGTATGAGGCTCAACAAGAAGCTACGGAAAAAATGAGAAAATATAAAGAAATCAAAGAGGTATTGATATGTGAAAGGCCTTTAGGGAAAATGAGAGAACATTTGTCTATGATCTTGATGAATTTCCAAAAAGAAGAAATTAGGGTTTTTAATAGACTCTGGTTCACAAGTAAATCTAATTAGCACTGAGTTGCTAAATAGGTTAAATGCAAAAACAAAGATGAATAAAACCCTAATCAAAACCCTAGATGGGAACATAGTTCAAACTTTATCCACACAAACAATCACAATTGAATTTGACCAAGAACAGATGAATATAGAATGTGAAGAATGGCTTGATCACATGATGTTTGAAAAAATGATTCTGGGACAACCATGGATGAAACAAGGAAAGGTAATAATGAACTTTGAAAAAATGTATCTTCATTTGAAATTGAATGACAAAGGACTTTTAATGCCTTTTGCTAGTCATGTTAAGCAGGAAGCCAATGAGGAGATTTATAGCCTAGAAATGGAGAAATGTCTTTTTCCATTAGAAGCTACTTTGAATCTACATAAAAATATTCATTAAAGACATAAGAAGAAGCAATCAATTTTGAGGCAAGTCTGGGTATGGAAGCCAAAAGTTGTTCAAAAGATTCCAAGTCAAAAGACTACGTGGGTATGGAGACCTAACGAGATGAAGCAGTGCTTGGAAGAAGTATGTATCAAAGATTCAAGGAAGTTCAAGACACAAAATAGAACATTTTGGATTAAGAAGACTAACCTGGTACCAGTAGCACAACACACAAGTGAAAAGCACGATCATTTACAGCCACATAAGTTCTCTAGGATTAGTTGTAGGAAAGCCTCTTCATCAGATAACCACTTGGGTATATTGCCTAAGACCTCAGCTTTGCATTATGTGGAGAAGTGCATTTCCAGAGTATGCATGAATAGGGCAACACTATAATGTCGTGCATTCACTAGACACATGAGAGCTTTCCCATGCACTTATCACAACTCTTTTTCTTGGAAAAAGAGTAGGAGGGGAAGAGAGTTCTGTCAGTTATTGCTAACAGATCATGTCCATGATGATCAATAAATATACAGAACAAATCAGATAAAATAAAAAAAAAATATTAGAGAAAAATAAAGGAAAAAACAAAAAATGGAAAAAAATGTGTAAAAAAAGAGTGAAAAAAATGAAAACAAAAAAAATAAAATCAGATGTAATATCAGAAATAGAAAGGACATCAAATCTTTACTTCTATTTTTGTCATTTTCTTTTTCTTTGCAAATTTTGAAGCACAAGCAAAATCTAGGCTAGAATTAGGAAGTTGACAAATCTTTTGATTTATCAATATCTATTTTGATTTTGTGATTAAGAAATTTTGTTTGAAATTCTTCCCCAAATAAGCACAAGAAACAATAGAAATCTTGCTTCACCTATGATGATCACCTACTTTGAGTATTGAGAATCACTAATTGTTTGAATTTTGAAGAAGATCTTTTATCTCAAGTTGTTTTGAAGTATTTCTTTTCTTTTCCTTTGAACATGACTCATTGGTGGAGGTGTGTGTGTGGTGTATTTTTTCTAATTTTATAGAATGGTGAATACCAAGGAGCTCATTATTCATGACTTCAAAGTTGAATCATTGGTTGTATCCAGGGGACATTGGTTCCTGGATAATGAAGTAGTAGAGGAAGTCCTTGAATTGGAATCTGATGCAGAGCAAGATCTACCTGAGGTAGAGCAAATAATCACAGAGCTTAAGGAGACTATCAGGAATTCTACAAGTTCTAGAGGGTGAATGCCAATTACAAGAGATGGAAGGTTGTGGGACTTCACAAAATATTGGAAGAACCAATCTTCTTCATAGATTTTGAGAGGGTATCTCAAGTAATGTCTAGTCTGGTGGAACTTCGAAAAGGGAATGAAGCTTATTTTAGGTGTTCTGTGAAAATTAAAGAGGGCAAGGATGTACAAATCACGATCAAGGTAGGGCATATCAGAGCAGCCTTAAAGTTTTATTCTATGGGAACTAAACTGGATGGCAGTTTTGTCAAAAAGAATGCAACTACCTATGCTGGATTTTCCAAGTTTGCTGATTTCAAAGGCAATGAGAATGAAGAATTTGACACAAGAATTTTGCTACAATTCTTCTGCTTCCCTAAGTTGCCCAAATACACTATGCCTCATAAACCAGTTACTCTCATCATGTTGAACAATAAAGACAAATCTAAATCCTTTGGATTGATGGATGTGACTCCATATGTTCATGAACAGTTGAAGGAACCTCCAAAGCACTGACAGCAGAAAAAATTTATGAATGGAGCCCAGTTTCTGACAAGAATGATATATCACATCTTGGACATGGAGGATTAATTCAAGCTGGCACCTAAAGCCCAGTACTTCAGAAGTCTAATGGCAGGAATAAAAAGTCCATCTAAAGTTATTCAGGCAAGAGAATATGGGATAAAAACAGGAATGAGAGGATCAGGAATGAAGAGGAAAATTGTGATTGAAGAGGTGATGGCAAGCAAGAAGAGAAGAACAGATCCAAAGAAGGTGGAGTTGGAACAAGAAGAGGCTACTAAAGAAGAGATTGTAGCTACTCAGAAGGAAGTACAGGGTGATAGAGAACCACATCCACCTCAGACTAGTAAGGCACAATTATATAGTTATTTGACTCAAGATAGTGACAAGAGAGCTCTATATGAAGCTCAATATCAAATGTTGGAAAAGTACTCAGACAAGGCCACATATTGGAGACAAGAAGAAATAGAGCACTATGAAGAACTCCATGATCAGATGATGTCTGTAGAAACAGAGGAAATTTTTGTCAGGAAGGAGGTAGAACTACTAGCATACTTCAAAGAGTTGCAGGGGCCTCCAGAAACCAGGACCACTGTAGTGGCAAGGAAAAGAGTGCCAAAAAAGGTTGTCCAAAAGAAGAAACCAACCAAGAAAAGTAAGGGGAAAGCGGTGGAACAATCTGTTGTCAGGATCTTGCTCACGCGCATACAGAGATTACAAACGCAGAAAAACACACAGAAAATAGAGACGACAAGAGACGAGACCGAACGCAAGATTGGGTGCAATCTCCCCCCATGCACTCTGTTTCGACAGTCCACAGAGTGCATGTATTTATAGGAATTTTGATTACGTCGAAAATAGTGGTTACATGAGGGCGGCTTCAAAAAGTAGGCGTGAAACTAAAAGTTGGTAACTTTTACAGAAAGCCATTACTTTGAATAATAGAAACTGCGGTCTACAACGACCCTTATTCTAACCCTTACTTTTCTAACAATAGAACCTTCTACGCAGGTTTATTTACAAGCTAAATAATAAATATTCAGATTATTGATGTCCGCCCTTTCACGCCTTGCACGCTCCTCACGAACCTTCAGCTGCTATATCAGAAACATTAAAAACATATTAATATATTAATAATATAACACTTTAGCAATGCATTGTTCAATAATATACAACATGCCTCCCAATTGACAAGCAACTGACCTCAGTTGATAAAATAAGTTAACAATCTAACAATAACAATGCATTGTTCAACATATTCCATGTTACAATCCAACAATGCATTGGCTATTCTATATTTCCATCCAACAATGCATTGGCCAACATCTTCCATAATACATTAATAATTTAACACTCCAACAATTACTTGTTCAACATATTCCATAATTCATAACATGCCCCTCAGTTGAAAAGACAACTGACCTCAGTTGATAAAATAATAAACATGGATAGCCAGTCACATGTTTCATCATTGAACGAAAAAAAAACATAGGCATGTTCCATGTAAAAACACATGCATGGAAATGTTCATGGAGGTGTTAAGTTATTAAAAGTATCTGTGAGATGCGGACATAGTCTTTCTAATGAATTTGGGCAAGCAAAACTTGAATATGCTCCTATGGACTAAATTCAATATGTAAATGCACCACAATTATCAAACATGTAGGGTAAACTTTAAAGGTAGAAATGAATCCTTAAACTCTTCTTGAAAAGCCTTCCAGGTGCGTGGACAATCTGCACTATGACAAAGATCATTCCACCATTGTTGCGCTCTTCCTACCAAATAATTAGTGGCAAACTCGATTTTCTTATTTTCTGAATATAACTCATCGGAAAAGAAATCGTTGAATAGGGATAGCCATGATAAGACAAAGCGGCCATCTTTTCGTCCGTCGAATTGAAGCATAGCATAACGTCCTTGTATGGCTTGTTGAAGTGCTTGAAGTTCTTGGTGCATAATCTCTAACTCTTGCTCGAATGAAACTCTAGGTAAAGGTGAATTACAGAAATCTTCCATGGTGCTCTTGGACCTTGCTCTCAACCTTGGTGTATTGAACCTCCTTGTTTGCAACCTTGGTGTCTCGATCCCGTGTTCTCAACCTTGCTTGGTATCTTGAACACTCAATCAAGTGCCACCCAAGTATTTTGAAGGAATTCACACTTCCAAGCTAGCTCATTGGAAAGTTCGTTCCGAGAGCTTTCCAACGGTATATTACACGCCTCAATCTGACCTACGGATTGAGAGATACTCTTGATTCTTTCTTGGGTCCAATCTTGAAATCGACGCGCGCGCCTTCCACAAGTAATAAAGAGAGAGAACTTGAGTACAACTCCAAGAGATGGTGGAGTGGTCAAAGTACTTCCCTTGAAAGTAGGAGGTTGTGGGTTCAAATCCTCCTACCTTAGGGACTCTAAACCTCTCTATTACCACTCAAAAATTAAAATTGCCTCGCGCGTAGCCAACGGCGACCAACGGTCGCCAAGGGAGCCTTGGGTGCCAATGTTGCCAATGTATTGCCTAAGTTATTTGCCTTAGTCGACGCCTTGGAGTAAGCCGTAGGTGAAAACGTAGGTTCTGGTTCTGGAACAGGAACAGAAACCGAAGACGAAACAGAAACCGAAACCGAAGACGGAGATGGAGATGGAGATGGAATCGGAATTCAGAATCGCGAACAGAGAACAGAACCCTCTGTATTGACGCGTGCAGAGCTCTGATACCACTGTTGTCAGGATCTTGCTCACGCGCATACAGAGATTACGGACGCAGAAAAACACACAGAAAATAGAGACGACAAGAGACGAGACCGAACGTAGGTTCTGGTTCTGGAACAGGAACAGAAACCGAAACCGAAGACGAAACAGAAACCGAAACCGAAGACGGAGATGGAGATGGAGATGGAATCGGAATTCAGAATCGCGAACAGAGAACAGAACCCTCTGTATTGACGCGTGCAGAGCTCTGATACCACTATTGTCAAGATCTTGCTCACGCGCATACAGAGATTACGGACGCAGAAAAACACACAGAAAATAGAGACGACAAGAGACGAGACCGAACGCAAGATTGGGTGCAATCTCCCCCCATGCACTCTATTTCGACAGTCCACAGAGTGCATGTATTTATAGGAATTTTGATTACGTCAAAAATAGTGGTTACATGAGGGCGGCTTCAAAAAGTAGGCGTGAAACTAAAAGTTGGTAACTTTTACAGAAAGCCATTACTTTGAATAACAGAAACTGCGGTCTACAATGACCCTTATTCTAACCCTTACTTTTCTAACAATAGAACCTTCTACGCAGGTTTATTTACAAGCTAAATAAAAAACATATTAATATATTAATAATATAACACTTTAGCAATGCATTGTTCAATAATATACAACACAATCAACTCCACAATCGATAGAGGAAATTCAACAAGATAACACAGGTGGAAAAGGCAAAGAACCAAATTTGTCTTCAGATTTTGATACTGACATAGAGGGTTTTCTACTAAGAATTTTAAATTTATCTGTACCAAGCACACCAATTAAAACTGTACAAATAGTGGAAGCAGACAGATCAAGAGAGAAATTAGTTGGAAGCTCAAAAGGAGTTAAGATTGTGGAAGAATATACAGAGAATATCAGTCCTGAAGAAGAAAAGAGGAAGTTGAAGGGTAAAGGAAAAGTGATCGAAGGGGATACCACATTGAATGAAGGAGTTTTTGAAGGAATTATAGATACAAGATCCAAACCTATATATGGACTAAACCTTTAGAGCAACCTTATTGCCAACCATTTGTGGAAAAGACATAATCACAAAAGAATGAAGAAAATAAGGGACAAGAAAAGATTGAAGAAGAAGCCATCAAAAAGAAGAAGAGAAGTAAGAAAATTGAAGAGGTTTTATTGGACTTGGGAAAATAGATAGAAGAAGAAGAGCACGCAGATAACCAAGAAGTAGCATATGAGCTTATGGATGTGGATGATACAGAAACAGGAGATGACTACCTAGAAAAAGAAGAAAAACAAGTAGAAGAGAATCGGCAAGAACAACAAGATAAAGAAGAAACATATGAAGAAGAACATGCAGGAACAAAACAGACACAGGAAATTGCAGATGAAGGTGAAGAAGTTGAACATGATAAAGAGGTTGAAGAGAATATAGAAGAAGAAAAAGGATCATACCGAAAAGTAGATCAAGTAGCTATTTATGAAGAAGCAGAAGAAGATGAGAAGATTAAAGAAGAAAAACAGATTGAGCTTAAGCAATTGGACCTTAGCTATGGTTTGGAAAGAATACCTAAGGATATCAGAAGTGTTTGCAAGACAATCATGAACAATATGGAGCATTTCAGGCCATCAAGCAGAAATATGATAATGTTAGGTATGGCTGCTGAATCTAAATTTATCAAAGGAAGCAGAGTTATAGAGGAGTAGAAGAAGGAAAAAGAAAAGATGAGTGAACAAATTAAAGGAATTCAAGAAAAGAATGATGGCTTGCTAGAAAGATTGTTTAATATGGAAGCACATGAAGTTCAAAATCAAAACAAAATCAGATTCTCAGAAGAAAAGTGTGCAAAACAGAGTGAAAACATATTTAAGATGGAAAGTGAATTAAAGAGGATGGAATCCAAGTACATAATATTGCAAGAGTCTTATCAAATAATGGTCAGAGCTAATGAAGAAATCAACAAGTTATTTATGGATGAAGGCCAGGTAAGAGTGGATAGCCAAGAAACCAATGATAATCAAGAAGAGCTGGAAAGATTAAAGAAAGAAGTGCAAAAATTGTAGGAGGAACTGAAAGAGACAAAGGATATGGAGAAACAGGCAAGTACACATGCTTCTACTACAATGAGAGGATACAACAAGTTATACCGAGATACAACCAAAGAGAGAGAAGAATGGAAGAATGAAGAAGGGAATGATCTAATTACTGAAAGAGGAGAAATGAAGGATTGATCCCAGCAAGATGGCTGAATTTTCCTAAAATAGCAAGACCTAAAAAAGGATCATGGCCAATAAAGAAGTATATGGTAGACATAGCAGAATCTATCATATCAGCATATAAAGATGTAAATGACCTAGCTTCTACATTAGAAGTGAGAATTATGAGGTTAATCCTTAGCTGTATAGAAACCTTTACTGACATAGATGTAAGAATACTCAACTACATAGAATTTAATTCACCAACAGATGCATTACTTTTTGACATAGCTGAGACACCTGATAGGATATGTCTCATGTCATACTATAGCAGAGTTGTATTCCTAGGAAGTCAATATCTACAGATTTTTGAAGATGCTTTTGACTATGGATTTTTTGAAAGGGATTCAGAAATTTTTGGGAACTTATAAATAGTAACTAAATCACAATTGACTACCTATGAAGCTGTGTATACAGAATATATGAAGAAAGATGTAATATACAGGCCAGAGGCAACAATCCAGTGGAGGAAAGCACATTTTGAAATGGTGAATAGTTTAAATTTGATAGAAAGGAAAAGCCATGATTTACTTGCACAGGTATACCAAAGGAAAAAGAAGTGAAGGGATGCTGCTCAAGAAAAGACATTTTGTCAATCCACTGCCAAAAAGTCTAGGAGGGGAAGAAAATGTTAGAATAGGATTTTTTGTAAAAAATCCATTATCTTGTGAAATATTTATCAGAATGACCTAAAAATGAAGAAGGGTCTTCCTCATGAGTAGAGAAACCATATGTATTGTTTAGAGAATTTTTTGAAGCTCTTCAAGCACATATTTTTAGATTAAAAGCTAAAAGGACCAAACTTCAAGTGTGAAAAGGGACACTTGAACAAGTATAAAGGACAAAATCTTGTATTTTGTGGGGTGGCTATCATTTTTGTGCTCATGTGGCATGCGAATAAAGAGCTTCAGTTAGAAAATCGTGTCTCTCTTTTCTTCGAGTGTTCATGATTGATTCTTGAGTTTTTTTCATGTGTTATCCATGGAATTTGTTGGTTTAACTTGTGTATTATTGAGTGGAGTTTGTAAGGAGAGGCGATTATCAGTATATTGAGTGATTAGATGCATGAAACCATTGTTGGAAAAGGAAATTCTTAGTTTTCACAGAATTGTGATTGTCTTGTATAGGTGATACAGGTACTAAAATTTATTTCTTTGTAATCTACAAGAAAAATGCCACACTTTAGGCACAAGAATCATTGAAAAAGCTATTGATTAGCTCTGGATACAAGAAACCCTAGTTTTCCTACTCCTTTTTCAAGTTCTTCTCAGAAATCAGAGCTGTTTTTACATTTTCTTGGATTCCATTAACTAGAAGGGGTTGTGGTCTTAGTATACTTCCCATATTTACAAATTTAAGATGTAAAAGTTAATCCTTTATGCTATGATGATTGGAGAGGACAACTCCAAAGGGTAACAAACACCCTAATGTTGGTTTAACTGATTTAGATGGGAATGTGGGGGGTACAAGGACATGATGAGAGGTTGACCCCAACATGTCCATATCTTTATCCATCACCTGAAATGTCATGTGAGATGTGAAACTTAATCAATAATCAGTAATTATGCATACAAGATTTTCTTCAGCCAAACCTAGAGCTCGTTCTTCATAGGCATGCTTCATGTTCTAAGTTCAAGCTTTTTATTTTTTAGTGCTTTTAGTCTTCACCTATTGGTCCATAGAAGATCATATTTTATTACACAAGGATCCATTTGAGTTAGTGTTTTTGTTGAGTGATTATAAAAAAATATAACCCTATTACATAAATTCATGAAGCACCATTATCTTTGTGATCATCTTTGCACATTTCCTTGTTATAAATAGATCACGAGATACATATTAAACTAATTTTGTATCCGTGTCTAGATAGGTAAAGGATTCATTGCTATCGTACTATTCTTGGTGGAGAACTTCATAATAGTTCATATACAAGTTGTGGTAGACTTGTTAGGTGGATTTTCCACGACTGCAATTCGTCTTAAAGCATCCACATAAGAAAATTTTAATGGAGCTTTCCTCCTCATTAACTTTGTAGCATGTAGTGTTTTGGTGCAATAAGAAATTTGGTATCAAGGCTGATGAAAAATGGAAAGCCTTTACCATAGCCACGGTATCAACATGGACATGAAGGCAAGTCATTAATAGTATCAAGGCTAATGACAAATGGGAAGCCTTCACCACAACCATGGACCTTTACATGGACATGAAAGTTCCTAATTTCAACACCTTCATTGGAAAATTATTCACATATGAAGCAAAGCTTATGAAGGATGGAGACAAAAAAATAATAATAATTGATCATATGCTCTCTATACACATAAGAATAAAAGCAAGGATAACAAAGGAAAGGGTAAGAACTCTGATGATGAAGGAATTGCCTCTCAAGCCAAATTTGTAGGTAGAAGTAGAGGTTCAAGAGGACGAGGTAGAGGAGGTAGACAAGGTAGGGGGAGAGATCAAAGCTCATCACCATGTGCCATATGTGGTCTAACCAATAACTTTGTTGATATATTTAGGTAGTGATGTATGTGAACACACTAGGATCACCGGGGCACTTTTTTCCCTCTTTAGGAGGTTTTTTCCCATGGCTTGTATATACACCATATAGTCCTAACGGGTTACTTATCTTTGCACATTCTAGCAGTAATACACTCAGTATTGTGTGTTGTGCTCCAAGCTTCTTCTTCTTCATTGTGCAGTTCATGTGCCCACAGACCTCGAACTCCAACAATTGGTATCAGAGTAGGTTGCCGCTTCATCTAGGGCATCATCAACACCCCTCTGTTCGCAATCTCATAATTGCATGAAATTCAATGAGCATACTCAAGGCGATTAAGAGATCAAAACCGCTTCACCTTGTGGTGCAAAAATTGCGATTTGAGCTCATTTCGGCCTCCAAACACACTATCATAGTGCTTGTGCAGGCTATTTCATCTTTTTATGCCAAAGATATATATATGTTTTCATAAATGTCCGAGCTCTAGATGTTTCTAAGCTAGGCTTAAAAAATGGCAATTATGATTTGGTGTATGATCTCAACTCTACACCTTCCATCCACACAGCCTACGCATGGCATGCTTCCATAGAATACCTCCCACCTTGTTACAAACAAACTTTGTTGATATAATTATGTAGTGATGTGTGTGAACACTCTAGGACTGTCGGGGCTCTTTTTTCCCTCTTTAGGAGGTTTTTTTCCCCCGGCTTGTATATAAGCCTATTGCCCTAATGGGCTACTTATCTTTGTACATTCTAGTGGTAATACATTCAGTATTGTGTGTTGTGCTCCAAGCTTCTTCTTCTTCCTTGTGCTATTCGCGTGCTTCCGCAGACGTCTAACTCCAACAATTGGTATCAGAGCACATCGCTACTTCATCTATTAGAGTGCTTGTGCAAGCTATTTTGTCTTTTTGTGCCTAAGGTATATGCCAGTTTCGGTTCACCAGTATAAGCATCTCAAAGTCTGCTACAGGTTTAGTAGAATTCATTGGGGCAGTTCTGTTCAACTTTTTGAGATATGATGAAAGGCAATCCAAATGCCTTTTCATTTGAGGAGTTAGTCTTTGTTTTGTTGCAAGAAGACCAGTCTAGGCAGAACAGGTCTATTATGCATGTTGCAGATCAAGCTTTCCATACTAGTCAGAAGGGCAAAGGTAAATGGAGCTCTTCTACTAGGAAGCATAAATCTGCAAATGCTGCACATTTGAAGAAGGAAGACAAAGATGAGAAGAAATCAAAAAAGTAGAAATTGTTTTGCAAATACTGTAAAGCAAATGATCATGTCTTCAAGAGTTGTCCAAAATTGGCTGCTAAAGAGGCCGGAATGGTTGTTGTAGAGGTCTCTACACCGAAAAGAGAGTTTGCTAATCTTATGCAGGAAGAAGAATGGGTGTTTACTATTGTTTGCAGTTTTGACCCATTTTCTCATGAGTAGTGCATGTCTGTAGTAGACTCAGATGTTTGGTACTTTGATAGTGGGGCAATGAAACATATTACCTCGCAGCATAGTTTCTTCTCTTCAATCAAGCCTGCGCCTACAGGGAATACTGTTACATGCACCAACAACTCCTCCTATCCTGTTATGGGAGCTAGTAAGATCATTTTGACTACTACTGATGGTAGTTCTTTCACTTTGTGAGATGCTTCGCTTGTGCCAGGGATCAAGAAAAATCTGCTATCAGTTTCTTCATTAGCCAAAATTGGCTTGGTTGTGAAATTTGTTGATGACAAATGTACAATTCATGATATGTCAAATGGTGACTCAAAATTTTCATGGATGACTTTTTTTCATTTTCAGGATCTCATAAAGAGACCCCTTTGGATTGCTTGGACCATCACTTGAGACAGCTGCAAAATATTTTTAAAAGATGCAGGAGACTAAACTAAAGCCAAACCCAAATAAATGTCATTTCCTTATGACAGAAGGAACACTCTTAGGACATGTGGTATCGGCTAAAGGTTTGGCTCCGGACCCTGATAAAATTATTTGTATACTAAAATTACCTAAACCCAAATCTCCTAAAGAGATTCAAAGCTTCTTGGGGCATACAGGGTACCACAGAAGATTTATCAAAATGTATGCAGAGATAGTCATGCCACTG
This sequence comes from Ceratopteris richardii, assembly GCA_020310875.1. Lineage (NCBI taxonomy): Eukaryota > Viridiplantae > Streptophyta > Polypodiopsida > Polypodiales > Pteridaceae > Ceratopteris > Ceratopteris richardii. The sequence goes on from CM035426.1 coordinate 58,270,195, forward strand.
GCTAGACTTATAGGTAAAGAAGTACCCTTTAAATGGGAAGAAGAAGAAGAGAATGCTTATCAGACATTAAGGTCCAAATTGGTGGTTGCACCAATTCTTATCACACCAGATTGGTCAAAACCTTTTCATGTACATGTAGATGCTAGTGCATATCCAGTCGGTGTAGTTTTGGCTCAACACAGTAAAGAATACAAACTTGATAGACCTATTCAGTATGCTAGTTGAATTTTGACTAAGGCTGAAAAAATTATAGCATTATAGAAAGGGAGGCCCTAGCAATGGTTTTTGTTGTACAAAAGTTTCATCATTATTTGCTAGGTGTGAAATTTGTTATCATCACTGATCATCAACCACTCAGGTATTTATTGAACAAGCCACAAGCGACTGGGAGGATATGGAGGTGGCTACTTTTGTTCCAAGAATTTGATTTTTCTGTAGTCCGTAGACTAGGAAAAGAAAATGTCATGGCAGAGCACCTATCCAGGATCAACATGATGGATCAAGAAATTCGAGTAAATGATGATTTTCCAGATGCTAATCTGTTTGCTGTACAAGCTCAAGGTTGGTATGATGACATCAAGAATGTTATTAAAACTTGATTGTATCCAAAGAAGGCAAGTGGTGTGCAAAGAAAGAGACTGCTAATCAAAAGCAGACCTTTTACCTTCATTGACGGAAAATTATATAGACAGGGAAAAGATAACAGGTTTAGAAAGTGCATGGAAGAAGAAGAAGTGAGGGAAGTCCTTAAATCTGCACATGAAGGAACAGGTGGTGGGCACCTTCCATGACATATTATGAGCCAGAGAATCCTTGATGCTGGCTTATGGTGGCCTACATTATTCAAAGATGCAGAGGAATGGGGAAAAGCATGTGATGTCTATCAAAGGTGTGGACCCAAGCCAATAAAGCAAAGGCACAACCCCTTGATTATCTCCACTTCTTGGCAAGCATTTGAGAAGTGGGGACTAGATTTTGTAGGGCCCATCTACCCTGCGTCAGTTCCAAAGATAGAAAGTATCTATTGATCGCCACTGACTATGCAACAAAGTGGGCTGAAGCTATTGCCTCCCCTAACTGCACCGCTCAAACTGTTGCTAATTTCATTTATAGTAACATCATTTGCAGATTTGGATGCCCCCTTGAAATTTGTACAGACCAAGGTACTCATTTTGTGAACAAGGTCCTACATGAAATTATTAACAGTTACAAAATTCTACATAGGACCTCTTGTTGCTATTATCCAAGAGCTCATGGACAAGTAGAATCCACCAATAAGGTATTAACTGCCATGTTAAGGAAGGAATGTATGTTACAACCCACTTCCTGGGGCATAGCTTATCAAGGTACCCTATGGGCATACAGATTAGCTTACAAAGAAGCTACTATATATTCTCCGTTCCAATTGGTTTATGGGATATTGCCTATTGAACCCTTAGAATTTCTACATGGGTCACCAAAACTAGCATTCATGCAGGGAAAGAAAGATTGTGGTGTCTCTCAGAGGCTTGGAGCACTGCACAAAGTGGAAGAGATACATCTACATGCTGCAAAACAATTGATAAAGACTCAAATGAAGAGGAAGGAGGCACATGATAAGAATCTATGGAACAATAACTTACAAACAGGTAGGTTAGTTCTTCTCCATAGACCTCAAATCCACACACAAGTAAGGGGAAAATGGCTTCCGCATTGGGAAGGACCTTATCGAATTTAGATTATGTTGAATTGGGGTGCAGTGGAGTTAGAGACTCTAAAAGGAAAGGTCCTACCACTGGTCAATATATCAAGGCTCAAGACCTATCATCAGCACAACTGAAGATTTATGGATCACCTAGAACTTGCAAAATCTGTTAAGGTTGTACATAACTTTCTCATTCCATTTTTGCTTAAGCTTTAGTACTTTCTGTCCATTCTCATGCTTGTTCCTTGAGTTTTTATGCAATTTAGAAGCCATTGCACAGCCCTTTGCATAAGCACAATTTTTGGAAATTTTTAGGAATTTTTAAAGCATATTGAGAATGTTTCTAGCATTTTTTCATCCTTTTCAAATATCATTTTCTTGCTAAAATGGAGGAATAAACGAAGATTTCTGGGGTTTTGAGTGAGAAATATTGGCCTACAACTGTAGGGAATTTTTTGCGACTTTTTTTTTATTTTTTTTATTTTTTCACAATTTTTTGGATTTTATTTGTATTTTTATCCAATTTTTGGATATTTTCAAAAAAAATAAAACCATGGATTTTTTTCAAAAGAAAAAACACCCTCACCCCTCATATTTCATTAAAACCCAAAAAAAAACCCCTCCTATTCCATTCTCTCTCTCTCTCTCTCTCTCTCTCTCTCTCTCTCTCTCTCTCTCTCTCTCTCTCTCTCTCTCTCTCTCTCTCTCTCTCTCTCTCTCTCTCTCTCTCTCTCTCTCTCTCTCTCTCTCTCTCTCTCTCTCTCTCTCCCCAATTTTTTTATTTTTATTTTTATTTTTTATTTATTTATTTATTTTTTGGTTTATTTATTTTCATTATTTATTTATTTATTTTTATTTTCTTTTCTTTTATTTATGTTTATTTACTTCTTCCCCCCATAAATTTTTTATTTTTTATTTTATTTATTTATTTTACTTATTTATTTATTTATTTTACTTATTTATTTATTTATTTTACTTATTTATTTATTTATTTTTATTTTTATTTTCTTTTTATTTTATATTATTTTCATTTTTTTATTTTTATTTAAGCTTTGCTCAACACAACGTGTGTTTCGAAAAAAATAAATTATATATATATATATATATATATATATATAATATATATATATATATATATATATATATATATATATATATATATATATATATATATATATATATATATATATATATATATATATATATATATATATATATATATATATATATATGTGTGTGTGTGTGTGTGTGTGTGTGTGTGTGTGTGTATATGTATGTATGTATGTATGTATGTATGTATGTATGTATGTATGTATGTATGTATGTATGTATGTATGTGTGTGTATATGTATATATATATATATATATATATATATATATATATATATATATATATATATATATATATATATATATATATATATATATATATATATATATATATATAGTTAAAATATATAATTTTTTTTCTTTTTCATGGTCCGATGCTTTTGGCTTTAGATTGTGCCTCCAATGGCCATTTTTTTCAAACTTGGAGTCATTTTCATGTCTTTTGGCACCTCTGAACTCAGTTTTTGACTTAGTTTTTCTAAAATTTCACTTTTCTCTGACTTTTGATCAAAGCCCACGTTTTGAGCACATTTATCACATGTTTTTCTTTACACACAGGGTCCACATGGTTTATTCTCATATTCTTTTACCATATGTTTCACATTGTCCCATGTGCACCCTTTGTATCTTTATTGTTTTATCATTTCAGCCCTCTCCAGAGCCCATAATCCTACTCTCTCACCATCGCTTTACCCTTCTACCCAGCCCCATCCTTACCCTCCATGCCCTATCAATCTTAGCCCCCTTAGCCCTCCCTTCCCCCTTCTTCCTACCCTCCATTCACCATCCTTTGCTTTTCTATGCACAATTTCCACTTTTGGTTCTTCTCTGGTGCTTGTTCTTTACTGCTCATAGTGGACATGGTAGCTGCTCAAGTGTCCTTTTGAAGCTTTTATAGGACAGGAATCATGGTGTCATGTCTGCTCAGACTTTTGGCTATAGCTCTCTGGGACGGAGAGCCCATTAGGTGGTGGGCAATTGTTGAGCCCATAAAATGGCCCCCCAATTAAGATTTTTGTTTTAGTATAAAGTTACTATAGGACAAAACAGGGATTCGTTGGCTACCCACTTTTGGACACAATCTTGGGACATCAAAGTGAGCACCAAGATACTTTAGCAGTTAGGAGTGTACGTGAACCGACACTCAAATCAAGGCAAGGCATTATTCTTGAAGACTAAGCAAGGTGAGCATAGTCTAGACTAAGAGAGGAGTTAGAGACACAATGAGTGTGCGACGCAGAGAAGTGAAGTGTGAGGTGTGCAAGAAGAGTGACTTAGAAGTGTGTAGAGAAGTGCTAAGACATGCAACCAAAGGTCACAAGGTTCCATTGAAGCTGTGTGCATGTCGATACAAGGTGTCCATCCCTCCCCCTATTGGAGCTTGAGTGCAAGGTGTGCACAAGTGCAAGCTTGAAGAAGGTGGAGGTCTAGTGCAGAGAAGGTCGGCGGTAGCAAGAATCTTGGGTATTTTGTAACTTTTTTGATTGTGCACACTTTAGGATTTTGCACAGAGAGCAATTGGATTGTATTATACATCACCATTCTTATTTTCTCCTTATAATCAATCTACAAGAGCTTCGAGATCTGTATCTTCCTTGTTATCTTTCCTCCTTCTCCTACAAACACTCAAATCCCTTTCTGCACAAGAATCCCCCAACAATGATAGATTTACAATTCATGATTTGTCAAATGGTGACACCATTATTGCTTCTAGCATTTTATGTCATGGGCTATATAAGCTCATAGACTGTGAAAGAGCTAGAAATGATTTGGCATGTGCAATACATGATTATGAGGCTATGTCAGATGTAAAGCTTTGTCATGCATGCTTTGGTCATCTGAATTTTGCTAGTTTGCTATGCCTGCAGAAAACTAAAATGGTGTCCTCTTTGCCCAAACTTGAGGCACCCGGAAAACATGTTTGTGAAGGTTGTATTTTGAGCAAAATGTAGTGTTCCTCCATAAAACATCAATGCACAGTGCCATATACACCTCAACAGAATGGGGTTGCTGAACGAAAGAATAGGTCACTCATGGAGATGGTGAGGTGTATGGTCAAGAGTCAGGCTTTGCCACATAGTTTATGGCTTGAGGTTATCCTATGTGCAACATATGTACTTAACATGTGTCCCACTAAAGCACTATAGTCTATCACTCCATATGAGACTTGGCATGGTCGCAAGCCATCTGTTGCTCATCCGCGTTTTCTATTGTTTGGCATATGCATTAGTGCCTAAACAACATCGTAAAAAATTGGATGATAAAGCAGTAAAATGTATTTTTGTTGGTTACAGTTCCGAAAGCAAAGGCTATCGTCTGTATCATCCACAGACTAAATGCATTCTGGTTAGCTGTGATGTTGTTTTTGTGGAAGATGCTATTCAGCCCTCACTATCATGTACTAAGGAGACATTTGTTAGCTCCAAAGACATGTATGATATGTTGTTGCCTCTTTTTATAGGTGGATAGTCTAGTGCTGGTCCTAATGAGGCAACTTCTCAACCTTTGTAGGTTTCATTTGATGGTGCAGATCACTACATTTCTAATGCAAATTTACATGATGCACTTGTTCATGAGAGAGCTGATATTAAGCAGGCAAAAACTATGCCAAAATGGCTGGTGTAGACTTTGCGTGAAAACAAATTAGATGAACCTCTATCATATCATACTCGATCATGCTCTCATAGTGCCTCTTTTGCATCCGATTGCTATGCTATGGCTGTGTCTAATCTATGTGATGAGAATGAGCATGTTTCATTTGAAGAAGCACAAAATTCAGCAAATTGGATGGCTGCTAAACAATCTGAATATGATGCTATAATGAAGAATGGTATCTAGTCTTTATGTGACTTGCCTCTTGGCAAGAAGGCCATTGGCACAAAGTGGGTATACAAGTTGAAGTGTAATCCTGATGGAACAGTTGACAGGTATAAGGCTAGACTTGTTGCAAAGGGTTGCACAGGAAAAAGGCATTGATTTTGATGAGACCTTTGCACCTACATGTCGTATGGCTACTATTCGGAGCATCTTTGTGCTACAGCTTATCATGGTTGGAATGTACATCAGTTGTTCATTAAAACAACATTCCTGAATGGTGACTTGCATGAAGAAGTGTATGTTTTTCATCTCCATGGCTTTGTGCAAAAAGGGCATGAAAACCAGGTGTGTAGGTTAAAGAAGGCATTATATGGTTTAAAGCAAGCACCACGTGCTTGGTATGAAAAGATACATGCCTATCTCATTGCACATGGTTTTGAGAACAGTCCAACTAAAAGCACCTTATATGTTAAGTATGCTAATGATGTGCTTCTAATCATTGTGGTGTTTGTTGATGACATGCTGTTCACTAGCCCTCATGACATGCATATTGCTGATTTTAAGGCTGATTTGCATGCCTCATTTCATATGTCTGATTTGGGGCATTTGCATCATTATTTGGGCATTCCATTTATGCAAGTTGATGGTGGAATGGCTTTGTGTCAAATGAAAATTATTAACAAATTATTGCAATGTTTTGGTCTTGAAGATTGTAAGCCTATTGCCACTCCTATAGAGACATGTTTACGATTGAGTCTTCATGATGTTGGAGATGCATTTGATGTTGTTCTCTATCAGCAGGCTATTGGATGCTTGATTTACTTATGCATTACTCAACTAGATATTCCGTTTGCTGTCTCACACATGAGCAGGTTTATGCATTGCCCAGGTGTCAAGCATTGGCAGGCGGTTAAGCGCATCTTTCGCTACTTGAGTGGTATCTGGTTACTTGGATTGTTTTATCCTAAGAGGGGATCACTACCGCCAGATTTGCATGCTTTTTCAAAAAGTGATTGGTTGGTTGCTATGACACTTGTGTGTCCACTAGTGGTTTTTGCTTCATGCTTGGTAGCTCATGCATATCTTGGTTGAGCAAGAATCAGCCTACTATGGCCACTTCCAATTGTGAGGTTGAGTATAGGGCAACTTTCACAGCGACTGTTGAGTATGTGTGGCTGATTTAGATGTTGGTCAGTCTTCTGCCACCACCATCTTCACTGACAATCAGAGCGCACTAAGCACATTGAGGTGCATTATCATTATGTCATGGAGAGGTTCTCTGCTGGGGATATCATCTTGGCATATGTGCCCATGCAAGAGAACATTGCAGACCTTTTTACAAAGGCTCTACCTAGGGAGAAGTTTGAAGCTTCTGAAAAGCTTCGGGCTTACTTCCTTTTGTGGATTGATTCCACATAGCTTGGCACTTCCTTATACATGAGTGCTAGCTCCTTGTTCATCGCATCACTCCTAGGGGGGATTTGTTGATATATTTAGGTAATGATGTGTGTGAACACTCAAGGACTGTCGGGGCACTTTTTTCCCTCTTTAGGAGGTTTTTTCCCCCTGCTTGTATATATGCCTATTGACCTAACGGGTTACTTATCTTTGCACATTCTAGTGGTAATACATTCAATGTTGTGTGTTGTGCTTCAAGCTTCTTCGTCTTCCTTGTGCTGTTCGTGTGCTTCTGTAGACATCTAACTCCAACAATCATGCTCTTGAGGTACCCCCTTTTCATGCCCTATGACTTCATTTTATCATGATGGATTGCTCTCATTGTGTGTGGCTTCACCCATTATGTGCTTATAAGTGGTATAAGAAGTACTCTGGCATCTCTTGTGGGATTCATTCATGGTGGGCATTGAGTACCATGCACATGGCCAACATAGACCATGTAGTCTTTCCTTTGAGTTTGCTTTGTGCATGCCAATCTCTTCAATAGTAAAAGTTCATAATGGATGGTGATCTTCTATTTATAGATGTCCACTTGAAACTATCTCTATGCACATTTAAATATATATTTTAAAAATAGTAATAAATTAATAGAATATATAAAAAAATTATCTTGTGTACAAAAAATAACCATGAAAATTAGTTTTTAAAGAGCTTGAAAATATTCATAATGGAATATATACAAAACAAAGAAGTCAATAGACTAAAACCGTCATATCATGAGATTCAAATGAACTCATTTCCAAACAAAAATATCATAAACTCTATGTGAATTCCATTGAGCATGACATGCTAGTCATGAAGATGACTTTCACTTCTCACTTGCAATGTTGCGTTGCATTCTTAAATTGTGTTTGGGCATCTACCCCTCTTGGATACTATGATAGATTTTGATCATCCTTGTATATGGGTAATAGAGCTTGATCCACATACCTAAATTCATATATGTCCAATTAAAAGGGATCGTGACCCATGGGTGGTGGATGGGCCCAAAAGTATTCTTTTGACTCATGTCCAAAGTATACTTTCGAGATATAATTCATCATGTATAACTTTATAGACGTGAATGGTCCTTGTGGATGAGGGTAAGATAGTTGGATCAATGTTACCTTGGCTTGTTTGAGGTATTGGATTTAGATTGGGACCAAGAATAGATCGGATGTCCAATCCTTGGAGAGTGATCCTATTGTAGGAACTTATGTACATGCCTACATAGAGAATACGAAAACTAAAAACACATGGAGAATAGAGATATGCAGTAGGTGAGATAGTACACAACAATGGGTGCAATCTACCCCCACACACTCTATTGGACGATTCTATAGGGTGCATGAATTCATAAGATTTTTATTATGTGAAAAATAGAGATTACAATGAGGGTGGCACTTTGATAACTAGGCATGAAAGTAAAAAGTTGCTCTCTTTTATGGAGAGCCTATGCTTTTATTGACAAAAGTCATGATCAAAAGTGATCCTTATCCTAACCATTATTTTTACGTGTTTCTAAAAAGAACCCTGTATGTGGGTTTTTATTTCCAAATTATATATAAATATAGTTTCTCTTATTCATGTCCAAACACATATGAAATGTCAACGCCCATCCACACCCTCATGAACCTTTAAATTCTATATCAAAACACAAAACACATTAATAACTCAATAAATTAAACTCCAAAATTCAATCATTCCATAAATGATAACATACCCTCCCAATTGAAAAAGCAACTGCCCTCAATTGATATAAATAAAATAGACATGAATGACCAATCACATGACATTGTCCCATCACTGAACAACATAAGCATGTTCCATGGAAAAACACATGCATGGAAATATATTTGGAGTAGTTTAGTTAATGTGAATGTGAATGATATGCAAAAATTAAGTGATCATAATGAGGTGTCAATGAGGTCTTATGGATCCATTGACATTCTTCAATAGAATGCTTTTTATACACAACTAAGTATCTATGATATTGAGAACCTCTACATGTAGTAGTTACTTCATGATCAATTATTTTCTCACGAATTAAGGTTTCAACTTCTTCTTCAAGCAAATGAGGATCATCAAGAATAGGAATGAGTGGTAAAGCACCTTTGAATGGTCTTAGTAAACTAATATAAAAAGAGTTATGTATATTCCAATTAGATGGTATATCTAATCTAAATGATTTTTCATTAATCTTTTGAATAATGTGAAATGGTCCATAATAACATGGTGCAAATTTAACTTTAGGATGATGTGGAATATTTTTTAACTGTCGTTAAATGATAGGTAACCATACTAAAATCATTTTCCTTAAATTATTTTGCTAACTGTTTCTTACTAACATTATGTGTATAACATTCTTGACTTTTCCTAATTTGTTCATGAACTTCAGGAAGTATAGAAATGTGATCTTGAGCAAGAGAATCAACCATAAGAATATCAGTTGGAGTGAATGACATGGGAATGGGAAGCTTTTTACCATAAATGATTTCAAAAGGTACATGGAGTCACTCTGGCACAATTGAAGTACCACCACCATGAAGATCCATCTCATAAATGTCAATCCATGGAGATATGAGGATGGTATGATGACTATGAGCAATAGGAATGCACAAGTGCATGAGTGAGAAGCACTATGACATGCACACACATACACACACATGCACACAAGGTGAAATCAAAGAGTAGAAAAATGGTATCTTCTATTCTCAAGCTCACGATACAATGGAGTTCTTATAAAGCTCGAATCTCTAACAAGCTAACCTGAAAATTGGGTTCTCTAGCTCTTTTTATAGTTTTTTTGACTAGTTTTGGCCCGTTTCACACATAGTGTCTGGCCTAGTTAAAACTTAGATCCCTAAGCTGATTTGAGGGCTCATATGAGCTTCAAAAAATATGAAAATTGGTATGTAGACTCTTCAATCAATCTTGAGGAGTCCTCATCTTGCATAAAATGGAGTTGAAACTACAATGACATGTAGTGATAAAAATCAATGTTTGGTGAAAATTAAGTATAAATTTAATAGGCCTATTCCTTGCCAAATCTTTGTTGAATACCTCACCTACTCAGTCCCATCTCTGAGCCTTGTCTTTCTCGTTGGCATTCTCACCTCCTACTTCCTTGTCTACTCAAGCTTCCATGTCCACTTTTGCTACTAACATCCCCCCTCTCAAGTCTGTCATCCGTGATAGACCTTTGTTGGAAGGGGTCATCCATGTAGTACTGAAGTACATTTGTAGCTAGTTCATGTTCTTGAAATCAAAGTCCTCTTGTGAGATCTAACTTCAGGCATTCCCAATCTATGGTGCCTGGGACTTTCGGATGTGGCATCCTATAGTACTCAGAGTACATGGCCTATTCATATGTAAATAATTAGAGCACTTGGGTAGGCTTGGAGATATATACCAATGAATGATACTCTGAAAAGCTTATGCGAAACATGTCTTCAAAAGTTTGTTCGAGTTATATGTCCACAAAAGCACGCAAACAACACAAGGGAGAAGAAGAAGCTTGGAGCACAACACACAATACTGAATGTATTACCACTTGAATGTACAAAGATAAGTAGCCCATTAAAGGCCTATTCACGAAATTTGGGAATTATTCAAGTCCCATTTATAATACCAAGTGATGGAATTAACTTATAATTTCTATGTTATATTCTTCTTACAAAGATCAATTCATGAATACATCTTCTTTTTGTTAAAATGTTTTAAGCTTTCAATAGATAAAAAATAATATTAGTTGATGAGCTTATTTAAAAAAACACCAAGGAGTATGAATAAACAAAGAAAAGCATTAGGATGGTTGGGCCTCTCGACTCTTGAGGCGGGGACGAGGGGTTCAACCCCCATCATCACATGTAAGGGACATGTTTAACATGGAAAGTTGTATCTTGTGGGATAAGGTGGGTCCCACGGATACTATGCCCTTCCTTATATAGTTGCAAATTCAAAGTTAAATCCTGGAGGAGTATGCCTCTACTGAACCTCCATTTAAAAAAAAAAGCAACCACATGAATTTAGATCTAATTTAACAATACTTAATAATATGCAATTTGACATACTAATAATTGTTCATTTAGGTGAATGATATGAAAATTATGTCAATACTATAGATTGTTTCATATAGTTTTATAATAAATCTATCATACTAACTTAGGGCTTTGAAAAACAATCGAATTCAGTAATTACTCAAATATATACAATTTAGGCTTTCAATAATTTTTCACTTGGTTGAACAGTCCCAAAAATATGTGGTGTTTAAAAACACCAATAAAATACATGATGTTCAAATATTTTAAAATCATTGATATCGTTTCTGAATATATTGTTCAAGTACATAATATGTTTCTCTATCACAAGGTTTCTGATTTACAATTGTATTACATGTATAAGAACGTCTGTTCTTTGAGCAAATCCATCCATAAAGCCACGGAATCATTGTTTTGGATAAAAAGTTTTCCAACTCCTCCGATGATTGCCTCCACAGCTTCGGTAGAATTACATAAGTGCCTTTCATATTCCAAATCACATGATATAATGTATCATCAAAAATAATGGTATTATTTCCATCCAAATCTGGAAAAATTTTCCAAATTGTGTCCAAGTTTTTATGATGCACAAACTTATATCCGATACGGATATCAGTTTTTTGGCATGCACTCTGACCTGCTATAATATGAAATCTTTGATGGTGTTTTGGAAAACATACTGCAAGTGTTCTTTGAGCTATCGACACTCTTTCTGTGGTCCAAATCCACACTTCAAAAAGATCCATACAAAAATCCAAGAAATATAATGCATCCTTGCGAATGTAATGCGCAATTCTTGTGTTCTCTTCAATAAAATTCATATGGTTTTGCAAAGATTCAAGTAATAGATCACCCCTTTCCTTGTCAATTGTCTTGAGCAAAATGCCATTCATTTCTAGTATCAATACCCTTCTTTCATCTCTTGGGAATGAAGAAAATCCTTGCTTTCTTGATGAAGATTCATATATGTGTGAAGACAAGCAAGACATCAATGCCAAGCTTGGGTTTTCTTTGTAGTTCATATGCAAATCAGCATTTTGTTCTGCAAAATAAAATTGAAGTTAATTAGATTTATATAAAAATCAATTGTTTTACATTCTATATTACTTCATAATCACAGTAACTAAAGATATGTTTAATTAAGCCATTATCATTTCTCTCAATATTTAAAACTTATAGTAAATTAAAATTGATAATACATAAGAAAATGTAGGAAAATTGATTTGAATGCATGATTTTATATTCATGGGGATTCCAATTTCCTTTTATAGTTTTTCTTATAATCAATATAATTAAAAGTAGACTAAGCCTAGAAAAAACTTCATATATGTGTGTGTGTGTATTTATTTGTGAAGAAAAACAATCTTTCATGAAAGAAGGAAACTAACATTAAAAAAATGGGTTATCATATGTGTGTGTGTGTGTGTGCACATATATATGCGTGTGTGTATATATATATATGTATGTATGTATGTGTATGTGTGTTTATTTGTGAAGAAAAACAATCTTTCATGAAACAAGGAAACTAACATTAAAAAAATGGGTTATCTTCAAACCAATCAAAAGATCTTGAGAAAATTTAATAATCCACCTTGCCGTCAACGTTTTTCTTTATCCTGCAAAAGAAAAATTTTATAAATATTTGTCTGTAGATATTAAAGAAAAACATAAATATTGTATGACGAATTTCTTTACCTATTAAATTAAGGTATGCCTTTTGTAACCTTTTTATGTATGCTTTTGCTGCAACTCCGCTTATGAAACGACTTTGTCGATAGCCCAATCTTGTAGCATACACTATTGCATGATTTTCTCTCATGCTTTTATTTTTGTAGCACATTTGTAACAGTTTTAGCTGCTCTTTATTTAAAAGTGGAACACCAAATGTTGAAGCTATTGTTGCTAGATCTCCCTTTTCGATATCCTTGCAATTCAATGGAACCTCTAGCTTTGTCGATGCTATTGTTGTATGTTCCTTTTCAATTTCGTTGCAAATCAATGGAACATCTACATTTTTCTCACTATTATTATGTACTTCATAGTCATCAAAAGAAGATACTCTCAAGTTATTTGAATGATCATTTGATTCACTCAAGATATCATGTTCTAACATAGAAGATGAATTCTCCATTGCAAGTTGAAACATAGGAAATATAAGATGTTCTTTGATGATATGTGGTTGTCGGATTCGATTGAGCAAAATATCATCTCTTTGGATGAAGCTCAAAATATAGGATAGAAGATCACTTGGTACTGAACGATCATGTCTTGCTTGATAAGGGGTAATGTCGCTGCAATTTTCTATTGGGATAGAACCTTTGAAGAAACTAGCATTAATGATAAGTTGATCTGGTTTATATATTTCTTCAATGTGATCCACATAATAATCTTCTTGGCTCCTCACCATAAGAAAAGAATATCTTTTGTCATCAATATTTGAATGATTTTTTACATAATCTTTCTCTGATATGTTCCATCTTATATCTTTTTTGAACAAAAGGGCATTTAGATCAAGAAGGAGAAAATTGTTGCTTATATGAAGATGATAGATATTATCTGCATATATCAAACAATGAGGTTTATTATACACAATAACTAAAAAGAGTGCTTTAAGATAACTTATTGATATATCTACAATAAATGAGTTATAATATGAATAAAATAATCATAATATTACACAATATACCTGGTAAAATCCAAAAAGGCCTAGCATGTCGTTTCTCCATAACATTAGATAGCTTATCTGATGTTTGAAAAGAGCTTTGCTCATGTAGAGTACTCATTTCATCCTCAAAGTGGCCAATAAGCTTTCCAATACCATCATCACTTATGAAATGTTTATTTTTGTTAACATCTATAATAAAAAGAAATCCAAAAGATGTATAATAATCAATACAATATGCAGACATATCAATACTTATTTTCTCAATTAATTTCTCTTTATGATAAAAATCTATCTATTAATTTCTCTATCTAAACACTTATAATTAATTTCACTGTGCATCTACGTCAAACAATAAGCTTTCGATTTTAAAAACTGCACAGTTCAATATTTGCATCTTAACCGTACATTTCAAAATTGTATTTAATCAAATGCATCATAATTTTAAAAACAATATGTTTCAGATTTTTTCAAACAAAGGAGTCATAAATCATGCATATCAATTTAAAAATTATAACATGTGAATTTATGCATCTAATTTTTAAATTACTCGAATAGACAAGAGATGTCGAACTTTAACTCACTTTACTCAACAAGGTAATATGTTCAAAATAAATATCTATTGTTCAAGAAATGCAATCATCACTAGCATATAAAGAAAAATATACTTTGAAAATTATGGTATTTATTACATTACATGGAATCAATATTTTCTCAACCTTCTTTTTTTCCTCATACATTTGAAGTACCTGCAGTATCTTCAGTACCTGCAGTATCTTCATCCATTGTAACAATATGTTCATCGGTTTCTGTATCATCCTGATTACTTTCTGATTCTTCTCCACTAGGTTGTACATCAATCTCAGCATCAACATTCTCGAACACATTTGTATTATCTGTATCTTGATTCCTGATATCTGTATCTTGATTACTGATATCACACCATTGATGCAAAGCAGGGTCATTCTCAAAAACTGAAGAGCAAATTGATTCTAATTGTTTTTCTTCAACATCTAAACATATACCAAAACATCTGCGTTTCTTAGATAAACTTCTTTGAAGAACAACTCCTCGACAATACAACTCTACAACATAGCTGTCTTCACGAGCAAAACTATTAATGAAATCATCAATGAAATTTTTTTCTATGAATCCATCCAGACCTTTATGAGCAAAAATATTTAGATTTGCTTGATCTATTCTATCAATCATCTGATAATTATCCTCTTTGCTAATGTACATAAGCACTATTGCAAAATCCATCTCTCCTTTGATGGAAGGATTACTACTCTGAGTGGCTCCAATTTTGAAAGTCATTTTTGTAGCTGTATGTTGAACTCCTTCTACAAGCATATGGACATAGAGGAAATCAATAAAAGATACTAGAACATATTCTGTCTCGGAGTTCATCGTGTTGAGTGCAAAAATCAATCTGGAAAAGAACGTTGCTGAAATGCATTCCCGACTATGTAAACTGTACAGTTCTGAATCAAACCTTAAGAAAACAATATTGAATGGAAGAACTTGCTCTGCACAACAACTTTCCACCTTGTTCAAATCGAAACCAAATCCATAGATTGACCATGGAATAACATTTGCTGTGGTCTTTATTCCCATTGCAACTCTATACAAATGACTCAACAAAGTTATGGCGGCCTTTGGTAAAGGAGGAGACTTCTTTGCCCTGTTTAATGAGTCTTTCACAAATGTTTCACTGTAACTTTTAATTTTTTCATATTGTACATCTGTGATATTGTATTTCTCACAGAGCTTTTCCCAAGTCAAAACCTCTGTTGTTAAATCAATAAAAAATGCAATTATAGCATTTTTCAAGACACGATCTGTCTTTAATCTCCATGCCATTTCTTCCATGTCAACCATGTGCTTCAATGATTTTGCCTTTTTTAACAAAATTTTCTTCTCTAAAATTGCCTTTTGAAGTTCTAAAATTTCTTTATTGTCCAAACCTGCAATACATCTGAACAATGTCGGACCTAATATAACTGTCCCTGGTGCCTGCTTCAATTGACCACCTTTCATTGCTACCATCTTTGCGGATGTCGATATAACATCTTTTGTTGAATCTCTTTTGTTATTTGACACTTCACCCTTTGTATTAAGTAGTGCCCCTTGACTATACAAACGCATTATTGATATCCAATTTTTCCATTCCTCATCATTACATAAAAGAAGATGCAAATCATTCTTTATAAATCCTTTTTGTAAAGTTTGCTCTGTAGTCTCTACAAAATTCTGAAAAAAAACATATATTTTAAATAAATACAAGTTTTAAAAAATAATAATATATAGTAACTAAAACACAAAAAATACAAAGAATATAAACATACCTGCCATGATATAAATTCTCTTTTACTCTGATTAACACCTGGAGGAGGTTTGGATGGACATCCATTGGCTTTCCATTGAGATCTAGCTTGTAAAAGTTGATCCACAAATGGTTCCTTCTGTAATGACTTTGCCACCATCAAATTAGCCTCTTTAGATATCTCCCTTGAAATTTTTGGAGGACAATTTACTATAATTTTTGCTTTTCTATATCTAAATTGTTGTCGTAACTGTAATGTCACCATCGGAGAATTAACAGTTTGTAAAGTTTTCGCTGCGCTAATTGAATGTTGTCCAGATATTATCCAATACTCAACTTTATCAATATCATCATGAGATAAAGTTTTTAGAGGTATTCTCACACTTGGATCAATAGGCATAACAACTGCAAGAACTTCATTCTCTTTCGGAGCCAAGACAAAATCATTCATTAATGTACGCACCCAATCTCTGTTTAATTTCCGATATACATAATTCGATGGTGCTGGAAAACATCTTTTTACATCAACATTAAATACTGCATCAGAACCAAAAGCATAGTATTCTTGTTTTTGAAGTAGTAAATCCATCATTTTATTTTCTTGTGGCTGCACTACTGTATCCTCTGTTTCTTCACTCCTATTATCTAAATGTCGGATTGATACACCTTCATCGTTTTGTACAGACTTTGATGATGATCCTAAATCTTTATTTGAAGAACCTTTCAACTTTCGTTTCTTAGATCTCTCAAATACATCTG
Source organism: Ceratopteris richardii (assembly GCA_020310875.1). NCBI lineage: Eukaryota > Viridiplantae > Streptophyta > Polypodiopsida > Polypodiales > Pteridaceae > Ceratopteris > Ceratopteris richardii. Next base: position 58,287,030 of record CM035426.1, read on the forward strand.
AGCTTCTCTTCAAAGATTTTGACTTTTGTGTTAATCTTTTGGCTTCTTTTATAATTTTCACTAATTCTTCTATTGATTCGATCGATTCGATCGATCCAATTGAACCTAATGATCGATCAGACTTTGAGATACTATCTTTCATATCATCCAAACACAAAGTCTCCCATGATAAGGAAAACTTATTCGCATTAATATTCTCACCATCTGGAAGCACTTTACAAGTAAAACATGGTGTGCCTTGTGCATTTACATCTTCTTTAACATGAACAATATTTCCCATATCACCATATGTAGATCCTGCATCTGTCATAAATAAATGTACATCTCCTTTGAAGTTTCCTTCATGATCATAAGTATCAGCAAACCATTTCATGTCTTCCTTGTGTGTCAAATCAAAAGATTTCTGAACCTTAATCCTATTTGAAGGAACCTTCATCCCACTTGTTTTTGATAAATTTTCCAATGAAAATACATTATCAATCACATTGCTTTGAAATTCATTTGTGTTTTCCATTGCTCCTGAAAGTAAAACAAAAAAACTTTTTTTTAATCACATCAACATAATAACAAACAATATGAATATATTAACATCAAATTTCTCGTTCATAGTCATCAAATTTATAATCAATACTATTCTCTCTAATTATCATACTTTATATTTACGAAGTTCGAGCCTCTTAAGTTCGTTCCCATTGTGTTTAAATTTGGAAATATATTTGAGTTAAAAATACTATTCGCTTAGTTGAAAAAGATAAGAGACTTGATTTTAAGCTTTGAGGCTCGAACTTAAGTTCGAGCATCTTTCTTCTTTTGCACATAAGACACAAAAATCCCAAACTTGACATGGCTGGAAAAGCTAAGGCTCATATCATGTGATCCAACAATCCTAAACTTGATATGGTTGGAAAAGCTTAGAGGCTCGAACTTAAGTTCGATCCTCTTTGTTCTTTTGCAATAAGACACAAGAAATCTAAACTTGATATGGTTGGAAAAGCTCCGAGGCTCGAACTTAAGTTCAAGCCTCTTTGTTCTTCTATTCATATCATGTGATCTAACAATCCTGAACTTGATATGGTTGGAAAAAGCTGAGAGGCTCAAACTCCTCTTTGTTCTTTTGCTCATATCATGTGACCCAACAATCCTATAACACACAACAATCATAAACTTGATATGCTTGGAAAAGCTAAGAGGCTCTAACTCTTCTTTGCTCTTTTGCTAATATCATGTGACCAAACAATCCTAAACTTGATATGGTTGGAAAAGCTCCGGGTTGGAAAAGCTCCGGGTTGGAAAAGCTCCGAGGCTCGAACTTAAGTTCGAGCCTCTTTGTTCTTTTGCTAATAAGACACAACAATCCTAAACTTGATATGGCTGGAAAAGCTAACGCTCATATCATGTGTCCAAACAAATCCTGAACTTGATATGGTTGGAAAAGCTCAGAGGCTCGAACTTAAGTTCGAGCCTCTCAGCTTTTCTAATCATATCAAGTTTAGGATTGCTGTGTATTATGAGAAAGAGAACAAAGAGGCTCGAACTTAAGTTCGAGCCTCTAAGCTTTTCCAGCCATATCAAGTTCAGGATTGTTGGATCACATGATATGAGCCTTAGCTTTTCCAGCCATACAAAGTTAAGTTCGATCCTCTCAGGTTTTCCAACCATATCAAGTTCAAGATTGTTGTGTGTTATGTGCAAAAGAACAAAGAGGCTCGAACTTAAGTTCGAGCCTCTTTGCTCATATCATGTGACCAAAGAATGATATGGTTGGAAAAGCCTACACTTGATATGGTTGGAAATGCTCAGAGGCTCGAACTTAAGTTCGAGCCTTTGTTCTTTTGCACATAAGACACAACAATCCTACACTTGACATGGCTTCAGAACTTAAGGCCTCTCAGCTTTTCCAATCATATCATGTGATCCAACAATCCTGAATTTGATATGGTTGGAAAAGCTCAGAGGCTCGAACTTAAGTTGGAGTCTCTTTGTTCTTTTGCACATAACACACAACAATCCTGAACTTGATATGGTTGGAAAAGCTGAGAGGCTCGAACTTAACTTGGTATGGCTGGAAAAGCTGAGGCTCATATCATGTGATCCAACAATTCTGAACTTGATATGGCTGGAAAAGCTTAGAGGCTCGAACTTAAGTTCGAGCCTCTTTGTTCTCTTGCTCATAATACACAACAATCCTAAACTTGATATGGTTGGAAAAGCTGAGAGGCTCGAACTTAAGTTCTAGCCTCTTTGTTCTTTTGCTCATATCATGTGACCAAAGAATGATATGGTTGGAAAAACCTACACTTGATATGGTTGGAAATGCTCAGAGGCTCGAACTTAAGTTCGAGCCTCTTTGTTCTTTTGCACATAAGACACACCACTCCTGAACTTGATATGGTTGGAAAAGTTGAGAGGCTCGAACTTAAGTTCGAGCCTCTAAGCATTTTCAACTATATCAAGTGTAGGATTGTTGGATCACATGATATGTGCAAAAGAACAAATAGGTTCGAACTTAAGTTCGAGCCTCTGAGCTTTTCCAACCGTATCAAGTTCAGGATTGTTGTGTGTTATGTGCAAAAGAACAAGAGGCTCGAACTTAAGTTCGAGCCTCTCAGCTTTTCCAATCATATCAAGTTTAGGATTGTTGTGTCTTATGTGCAAAAGAACAAAGAGGCTCGAACTTAAGTTCGAGCCTCTTTACTCATATCATGTGACCAAAGAATGATATGCTTGGAAAAGCCTACACTTGATATGGTTGAAAATGCTCAGAGGCTCGAACTTAAGTTCGAGCCTCTTCGTTCTTTTGCACATAAGACACACCAATCCTGAACTTGATATGGTTGGAAAAGCTGAGAGGCTCGAACTTAAGTTCGAGCCTCTGAGCATTTCCAACTATATCAAGTGTAGAATTGTTGGATCACATGATATGAGCAAAAGAACAAAGAGGATCGAACTTAAGTTCGAGCCTCTCAGCTTTTCCAATCATATCAAGTTCACGATTGTTGTGTGTTATGTGCAAAAGAACAAAGAGCCTAGAACTTAAGTTCGAGCCTCTCAGCTTTTCCAATCATATCAAGTTCGAGCTTTTTTGTTCTTTTGCACATAAGACACAACAATCCTACACTTGACATGGCTTCAGAACCTAAGGCCTCTCAGCTTTTCCAACCATATCATGTGATCCAACAATCCTGAACTTGATATGGTTGGAAAAGCTCAGAGGCTCGAACTTAAGTTGGAGCCTCTTTGTTCTTTTGCACATAACACACAACAATCCTAAACTTGATATGGTTGGAAAAGCTGAGAGGCTCGAACTTAAGTTCGAGCCTCTTTGTTCTTTTGCACATATCATGTGATCCAACAATCCTACACTTGATATAGTTGAAAATGCTCAGAGGCTCGAACTTAAGTTCGAGCCTCTCAACTTTTCCAACCATATCAAGTTCAGGATTGGTGTGTCTTATGTGCAAGAGAACGAAGAGGTTCTCTTTGCTCATATCATGTGACCAAAGAATGATATGGTTGGAAAAGCCTACACTTGATATGGTTGAAAATGCTCAGAGGCTCGAACTTAAGTTCGAGCCTCTTTGTTCTTTTGCACATAAGACACACCAATCCTAAACTTGATATGAATGGAAAAGCTGAGAGGCTCGAACTTATGTTCGAGCCTCTTTGTTCTTTGGCACATAACACACAACAATCCTGAACTTGATATGGTTGGAAAAGCTCAGAGGCTATTGTTGTGTGTTATGTGCAAAAGAACAAAGAGGCTCGAACTTAAGTTCGAGCCTCTTTGTTCTTTTGCACATAACACACAACATTCCTGAACTTGATATGGTTGGAAATGCTCAGAAGCTCGAACTTAAGTTCGAGCCTCTTTGTTCTTTTGCTCATATCATGTGATCCAACAATTCTAAACTTGATATGGTTGGAAGTGCTCAGAGGCTCGAACTTAAGTTCGAGCCTCTCAGCTTTTCCAACCATATCATGTGACCAAAGAATGATATGGTTGGAAAAGCCTACACTTGATATGGTTGGAAAAGCTGAGAGGCTCGAACTTAAGTTCGAGCCTCTGAGCACTTCCAACCATATCAAGTTTAGAATTGTTGGATCACATGATATGAGCATAACACACAACAATTGTTGTGTCCTAAGGCCTCTCAGCTTTTCCAACCATATCATGTGATCCAACAATCCTGAACTTGATATGGTTGGAAAAGGTCAGTGGCTCGAACTTAAGTTCGAGCCTCTTCGTTCTTTTGCACATAAGACACACCAATCCTGATCTTGATATGGTTGGAAAAGCTGAGAGGCTCGAACTTAAGTTCGAGCCTCTGAGCATTTCCAACCATATCAAGTGTAGGATTGTTGTGTATTATGAGCAAGAGAACAAAGAGGCTCGAACTTAACTCATATCATGTGACCAAAGAATGATATGGTTGGAAAAGCCTACTCTTGATATGGTTGGAAATGCTCAGAGGCTCGAACTTAAGTTCGAGCCTCTTTGTTCTTTTGCACATAAGACACAACAATCCTACACTTGACATGGCTTCAGAACCTAAGGCCTCTGAGCTTTTCCAACCATATCATGTGATCCAACAATCCTAAACTTGATATGATTGGAA